>WOVY01000200.1:165000-325000 GCA_013436015.1 Rhipicephalus annulatus
AATGATGGAGGGTATGGGGGTGGGGTTCATCGGGAAACTATTTGCTATCACAAAAAGAAATGGATTTCCTTCGGAACGTTAGCAGACGTGTGGTTCACGGTGCGTTGTGGCGATGACTACGTGGTTTTAGGTGGATTATGTTTTCTTTGTTTTGTATTTTTTTCTTTTTTTTTGTCAGATACTGCCCAAGTACGTATTGTGCGGTTCTAGCGAATAAATCTTGTTGTAAGTCAGTGCCGCTGTCTGTCTCCTTCTTTCTCTTGTCCCTCGTTATTGGCGCTGTTTTTTATGTGAATTATATTCCCCCCCCCTCCCCTACTCCGCCCCAGCTTCCCCCAGCTGACTGTAGCAATGTTATCTCGGGTTTAGTGTCCCAAAACCTCGAAATAATTAGGATAGAGACGCCGTGAATAGTGGAAGGATCCGGGAATATTGCCCGCCCGGGGTTCTTTAGCGTGCACCTAAATCTAAGTACACGCGGACTTCGAGCATTTTCGTGTCCATTGAAAATGCAGCCAACCGCGGCCGGGATTCGATCCCTGGACCTTGTGTAGTCAGCAGCTGAATACCGCAAAACACTGTACCACCATTGCGGGTAGTGGCCGTACATTGCTTGACCACGTTGTGTAAGAGCGTGCGATGAAGTTTACTAACGGAAGTGAGGCACGAGGAACCAAAATAAACAGATACAAAAGGGACGTTGGAGACGCACGCTACCTACCTAACCCTGTTAGATTGATATGTGGGGTTTAACGTCCCAAAACCACCGTATGATTATGAGAGACGCCGTAGTGGATGGCTCCGGAAATTTCGACCACCTTGGGTTCTTCAACGTGCACCCGAATCTGAGCACACGGGCCCACAACATTTCCGCCTCCATCGCAAATGCAGCCGCCACAGCCGGGATTTGATCCCGTGACCTGCGGGTCAGCAGCCGAGTACCTCAGCCACTAGACCACCGTGGCGGGGCGCTACCTAACCCTAACTATACGTTAGGCTATAGACTGGTTGGGTATGTCCTACACCTTACCTAACTGAGATGTCTAGGCTTGTCGACTGCCGGGTGAGTGCCAGAGGTCGGCTAGTTTTGCGTTATTGATGGGCCACGACATGATTACGAGAGATGTCGTATATGGTCGAAGGCTCCGGTAATCGCGACCTCCTGCTGGTCTTTATTTTAGCGTGCACTTTCATCACACAGTACGCGGGCTTCTACATCATTTTCGCCTCCATCGCGATGCGACTGCCGGGACCGGAATCGAACCCGCCACCTTTGGGTCTGCAAGCCGTTGGTCACTTAGACCAGAGTCCGTCAACTCTGGTCTAAGTGATCACTGCCTGCTTATGCATACGCTGTCCACTGATTCGTTGTCATCGCGCATCCTAATTCAAGGTATGCCGATTTGTGAATACTTGAGGCAACAACCTAATTTGGTGGGGCCTGACGCATTTGTCCCCCCTCTTCAAATCAGTAGTCGGGGCTATAGATCGTGACTGAAGCGCTGCGCCCTTCACGCCCTCTATGGCGAACGGACGCAAATTAAGGCGCGTCGTAAAAGCGGGCGGGCCACCACGATCAACTCGGGGCGGTGTCCACTTCGTTGGCGGTTATTGAGGAAGGAGGATAAAAAAAAAAAAGACGCGCGTAAACGTTATACGAGGCTGGAACCATAATCACAAGGGCCTTCCTTCTGTATTCGATATCTTTTACAAACAAATAAAACAAAACTGTAAGGAAGCACCACCGCTATATGCAGCATGCAAGCGTGATCTTCGCGGTTGTCCGCATCGTATAAAGCCACACATGCTGTCTCTTTTACCGGGACTATGTTCGTATTTATGTATACGTGAACGATGTGCTTAGAACGTACTCCCACAAAGACTTCAATCTACCCCCGTCTAAAGTTGTAGCTAGCTAATTGGCGTACAGCTCAGTATAGGCGTATATCAGGAAAAGGATGGACGTATCTGTATGCAGGCGTGTAGTCGTATTTGGGCGACGCGCTGGTGTGGGTTTGAAAAAAAAAAAGAAAGGCTAAGGAAGCGTTTGACTCAATATTTTTGCGCTAACTGTGTGAGGGCGTGTAAACATACCGTGTTTACTCGACCGTTACGTCACCGCGAATCGTAACGCGAGAATTATTTCTCCCTCTCTCTCTCTCTCTCTCTCTCTCTCACACACACACACACACACACAACACACACACACACACACACACACACACACACATATATATATATATATATATATATATATATATATATATATATATATATATATATATATATATATATATATATAGTTTACGTTTTTGTAGCACAAGGGTCGGCTTAGGTAGTAAAAACCTTACACAAGAACTCTCGCTTACAATCAAGTGAATACGGTATGAATGTCTCATGCTGGGCGTCGTATTTAAGTGTGGAAGAGCCTGCGTAGTTGTAGGATGAATACGAGAGTCGTTGAAGTGATGTCATGAAGGTGGCTTTTTCCGTCTGGCGACACTATTTCTGCCGTTTTGTTCCTGCTTATAATAAGACTGCCTGTGGATGGCAGCGCGGTTGTCCGTGATGTAACGTAGGGCGGCCTGGCGGTGGGGGTTCTTTCGTTTATAGAGTACACTCCAATATCAGCGTCACATGTTTTCTTTCTTTCCTCTCCTTGTCTTTCGTCCTTCTTCTTTCGCTCTCTCTTCCGCTGCAGCGATTGCCTCCGAATCGCTTCCATGCCAACATTGAGACCTAGATATGTATGCGTATAGATAGAACGATGCCTAGGTAAACAGATCCAGACAGACAGAGAGACCAAGAGAGACAGAGAGAGAGAGAGAGAGAGAGAGAGACGGACAGAGAGAGAGACAGACACACAGAGAGAGAGACACAGAGAGAGAGAGAGAGAGAGATGGATAGACAGACAGATAGATAGATAGATAGATAGATAGATAGATAGATAGATAGATAGATAGATAGATACGTAGATATTGCATGTGAATGCTAACGGGGACACTGCCATTGACCCCGTCATGAAAGTGTCGCCGGAAGTTGCGCCCAGGAAGACGCGCTCATTGTCTCTTAAAGTAGTCTCTACAGGTTTGTTCTTCGAGAGACCTGTAATGGGCAGGCAGATTGCGATTGAGTGTGGACTCACTGTCTTAACTATACGCTATGCGTGCGTGTGTGTTTGTCTCGCGCTTCCGCTCGGGGGGTGGTTAGCACACGGCGAGTGGTGTCCCTCAAGGACGTGAGAACATTGTGAACCTCTACCGTCTTATTTGTGGGAACCGGTGGAAGGTTGGGTTTCGCGAGCGTGCGAAAGAAGCCGGGCGAGTGTACGTAGCTACGAGAACATCTTGGCGTGAGACGGCGGTTTAGTGAAAGTTTTAGAGGGAGGCCACTTGGCAGCTTCTATGCGAGTGTTGGTATAATATGCGGAACTTCCTGCCGAATGCCCTCGCTTATATGCATTAATGGGAAAATGTTGGCTGCTTTCGTTTACCGATTGCATTTGGAGTGCGTGTGAAGCTGCTTATAAGGGAAAATATGGGTAGCTTTAGTTTGAATCGGCCCTACCCGGAAACGACGATGTATTTAAAATGCCGCCTATTATGAAGATCTTCATAATAGGCGGCATTTTAAATACATCGTCGTTCCCGGGTAGGGCCGATTCAAACTAAAGCTAGGCTGTATAAGAAAAAAAAATGTGGAAAGAAACCATTGATATCGTTTGATCGCTGAATTGTGCACACTTGGGAACTTGAAAATCGGTCAGGTGAAATACGCGCGAGAGAGAAAAGCGCAAAGAAACGTGTTTACACTGTAGCAGTGTTTCGTTGATCCGTACTCGCCCCCCTCCCTCCTTCTTTAGAGCAAGGGAAAAAGTCTACCACGGTGTCTGCGACCTGGCGTTGCAGGTTTCTATGAAAAGAAAAAGAAAAACACATTGCTCATCAGCTTAGAATTTCTTAGCCCTTCGGCTTTGCCCATTTCAACAATCGGCCGATCTGTCTTAGGTCGCGTGGTGACGTCATCATTGAACCATGGCGTACGGTGTACAGATGACGTCATCGATCTCGTATCTATGCTATAGATCTAGCTTCTCCGCGTACTCCCTGCAACGTGTGAGAGCTACAGGAGCTCCAGTTTGAGGATCGTGTGGCTTGTGAATAATCGAACAGGTTTTTTTTTTGTTTTTTGTTTGGATGTCATTTTGGTAGCTGTTTTGATGTCACGCGATCGATGACGTTTTGGGGGCAGGATGAGGTCATCGTTGGTTCATGTATATGTATGTGAGCGACAGATCTCTCTCTCTCTCTCTCTCTCTTAAGGCTATTTCGCACCGCGGGCGGACGAAAGCAGGTTTGCTCAGGTCGAACTGCCGAATTTAGAGTGTGCAAAATGGTTGCGTCACAAGGGGAGGTATGAGCGAGGGTTGGGGGAGGGGGTAGAGTTGTGGCAGTTTTTCACACTTGCGTTTCGAATGGGCCCAGGAATGTCCGGGAGAATTCAATAGAGGTAAAAAACACACACACACTGACAAAAAAAAAAGGTGAGGGGTAGTTGCGCAGATGTAATGCGTGTGGAGTTTGCGCCACGAAGCTGTCGGGAAAATTGCCTGCCCTTTGACGCAATCATCTTCCTTCGAAAAAAAAAAGCAAAAAGAAAGTGCATGCGTAAATGTAGTAGAGGCATCCGTGGATATTTAGTTGCTAGGATTTGAAGAGTCGTTATAACGAAAAGCGATGTACGGGGAGGGAGTGTTGTTCTCTGGGGAAATACTAGGAACGCCGTGCGGATATTGAGGGTCACATGTATGTGCTCACTTGAACGGTGCTTTGGAGCTTTTTGGTTTTCTTGCTTCTGCAGCAATGTGTATGGCTAGCGCTAAGGAGAAGAAAATAAGCGGAATAACACTGTAGAAGTCGACAATGTGTTTATCGCTTTCCCGACGGCCATGCCTGGTAGGTTCAGGGCCACGCCGTTTGAACATATTGCAGTCTACCGTTAATAATAATAATAATAATAATAATAATAATAATAATAATAATAATAATAATAATAATAATAATAATAATAATAATAATAAAAACGCGTGTTTAGTAGCAGACGTGTTCGTGTGCACGTCGTCTACACATCGATATTTGAAGCAGACGATAACAGAGAACAGTGCGGGTTTTCCTGAGCGCGTCTCCTTTTAACTGCCTGGAAGTGAAGATCGCTTCTAGAAAAAAAAAATGCTAACTTTATGGACGTCTGCTACTATACTACCATATAGCAGACGATAGCGTCATCGGTATTATCACATTTCGGGATTAGGGCTAGCTACCTGCCCCTAACTTATTTACCAATTGGTCACCGAATAATGTCCGATTGTAAACGAGTAGCTCCGAATTGCATCGCTGCGAAATATGTATATAGGGAGTAGGTTCAAGGTCGCCGGTGGCACAAGTGCATAATGGATGTGTAGCCATGGTTACGGGTTTCCCACGTTGGGCACCATTATAGTTGGCATGTTCTCGCTCCATGTTTCTCTCCATCTATCGGAATCTGCGTATCCACATTTACAAAGACCAGTGACCAGTCGTCCTAGGGCAACTTAGTTTCGTCGCGTGCCAGTAATTAGCCTTAATTAGCACGGTGTTTCTGAGCATTTACTTTCGACGCTCAGGTGAACTTGTGGATTTACGCTCGCGCATGGAAAGACCCGCAGGGACATCGGAATTGCACTGGAGCCCTTCTCACGTGCAAGGCCGAAGTGTGCCCTTTGGAATTAAGCGCTCCTGCTCTTATTATGACACGTTTTCACGCTTGTTGGAAGGCCACCGAACGGAAATACAAGACTCATTAGCGTTGTCGGAAGGATGCACGGCCGAGCGCGACTGTTTACGAGGTCACACTCGACGCTTATTATCACTTGTGATCTATCTATCTATCTATCTATCTATCTATCTATCTATCTATCTATCTATCTATCTATCTATCTATCTATCTATCTATCTATCTATCTATCTATCTATCTATCTCTATCTATCTATCTATCTATCTATCTATCTATCTATCTATCTATCTATCTATCTATCTATCTATCTATCTATCTATCTATCTATCTATCTATCTATCTATCTATCTATCTATCTATCTGTCTGTCTGTCTGTCTGTCTGTCTGTCTGTCTGTCTGTCTGTCTGTCTGTCTGTCTGTCTGTCTGTCTGTCTGTCTGTCTGTCTGTCTGTCTGTCTGTCTGTCTGTCTGTCTGTCTGTCTGTCTGTCTGTCTGTCTGTCTGTCCGTCCGTCCGTCCGTCCTCCTTTTCTCACTTTTTGGGGTAGAAAACCGTACGTGTGTCTGGTTGACTTCCCTGCCTTCCCTTTTTCTTGCGTTGCTTCTTATATGTAACCGAGATGGTGAGTAGTGTCATAGTTTTGCCCTGCGTACTAACATATATAGGTTCACTTTTTCCATTTTTTTTTCATTATTTTCTGTAACCCAACCACTCGTTGTATACTTATCTGAATAGACGTTCCCAATGTCCATATATGGGCTCTTGTACCCCGCTTCTGGGCTGCCGCGGTAGTGTCACGGTTACGGTCGAATTTCGGTGGAGCCTAAATGGCGAAATACCGTGCTATGTCCAGAATGGTCAGTTTCGGGAGCGCTCCACTACGCTGTCCCTCGTAATCGCGTATTCGTTGTGGGACATAAAGCCTTGCTTACTATCATTAACCAGTCTTATAATTATCCCTCATTGGTTTGAAAGTGTCCCAAAAACGAATAAATGTAAATAATGTTCCTTGTTGGAGGTGTAATCCGTCCAGTTGTTGCGTCTCATTTCATCCGCGACGCGGCATCGTTCAAACCAGTTTTCTTCTTTACACTTTCAGGACCACCTCTTTCCATTTCCTCCTTCTACGTCCAGCGTTACAAGGTCTCTCTCCTGCGGCTCTGTGTACACTGTATACATAAATACATACAGAAGCGTGCGCGTAATGCAGCCCAGTTGAAAATGCGCGGGAGGGCACAATTTGCGTCACGGGTGGCGTCAGCGCCGCGATGTTATGCGTGGCGTGTTGTTTTGTACATTAATGAATGCCTCGAGCGCGGCAGTCCCCGCCTAGCCTATTACCTCGCGGATGCCACAGTGTGCCGTTGTTTACGCATCTGTATGCGTGGAAGATATCTCGAAGAAAAATCTAGCTGCGGCTTGATCGGTTCGACCTGCACCGATTGCGGGTGCACTGCAGGCACTGATGGCGATGCTGTGGACTTTGAAGGTTACCTCGTATTAGTTGCGTTTCGCTTTCGGTGAAAGGCTTCTTAGCGAGTTGTACAGTAATCACGTCACGCACCGAGGCTGTTCACGTGTCCTATCGTGCTTTCGATGACCGGAAATTGAATGCGTTTAACGCATTCTGGTCGCTCGTCGTTGGTTAGGAAGCGTAATTAGCGAGCTGTCTCGAATTAATTGCGGTTGGCGTAATGCGCCTCGCGGTGGGATTTTTTTTTTTTTGGCATCCGAGCGAGATATATCTGTCGTCTGCATACCAGCAGCAATGGTAGTTTTCAGAGCGCGCTTGTTTTTTTTTTTTGCCTTTTGTCGCTATTGTTGTCTCGCTCCTGCGATGCACTATAGTCTGGGTCGGGACTCCGTGTTGGCTAATATATGTTGGCTAAATCTGTTCTAATAGCGACAGTGTATTCGTTCATCAATTCATTGCGCAACTATATTGCTCGTACGGACGATGCACCTGAGGAGTTTGCACGTTTAAGCGGTTATCACTGGCATATCCGGCTTGGAGGGGGCTCAACTCCCCTTCGCCCCTTAAAATTTTCAGCTTTGTGTGTCTGCGTACACGTGTATGTGTACACATACACATGCACACGTACAAACGCAGGTATCGACATGTTTGATCAAAGAGGATGTTTGTGGTTTGGGTAGTGAACCTGAACGTTATCAATCATTGATAGTGATTTCTTCGACCGAAAGTAGAATATATATATATATATATATATATATATATATATATATATATATATATATATATATATATATATATATGTGTGTGTGTGTGTGTGTGTGAAATTTAATCACACCAGAGAACGGAGGTAGTAGTGTCGTCTGCTGCACGATCTACACGAAAGAAGCTCATTTAGACCCCGCGTGATGTGTACCATGGATTCTGTTTATGTCGCGTCGATATAATGCCTTGCGTGCGCTTATACTCCGTGTTTCTGCGAGTCCGCGGCCATCACGTCTGCATGAAAAGCACATTCGCATTTGAGACATGCATCGTGCGCAACTTCGTTATGCGCTTGTGATTTCCAGGCTGCGCATATATACACGCCACTGCTCATTGTCTTCCTATTCTTTATCGAGCGAATGTATACTGTCTGTTAGCCTTCTGCATTTCTCCGTGTCACCGTGTCGTCTGCTCAGCAGCTACCGTGTCGTCTGCTCCGCAGTCGATCGCTCAGCAGCAGCATAGCAGACGACTCGGAGTGTGTCTCGCATGGTCGAGGACCGGCAAAGCTTGCGGAAAACTCGCGGGGCGTTTATAGCGTGCGTGGGCGCTGCCAAGGTCGAATGAAGCTTGACCAGCGTGTCTTTCGATCTTTTGCCGCCACCAAATCTGTCATATTTGTGTGTGTGTGTGCCATTGCGCCGTGTACGGTACATACACGTATTTATTATTTCCTGTATCGTTGCAGATAAACCATGACAGACGAGGATGTTGTCATCACCGGCTTCTCAGCCTACTTCCCGCAAGCAGACCACCTTGCCGAGTTCAAGGAGAAGCTGTACGCCGGTGTCGATTTAGTCACAGACGAAGAAACCAGATGGCCTCGAGGTATACCGAGCTCGAAATGATTCGACAGTTATCAATGTGCAGTGCATTCCCGTGTCTATAGTGTTACGCGGTCAGATAAACCGCGATGTGTCCTTTTCAAGGACGCATCGGGTGCTACCTGGGTGCCGCCATAATTTCCTCTGGGCAAATATGCACGACCCCCAAAAACGCTCTGCCGGGATTGTTACTGCAGCCTCTGTATTCCCTCGTGTAGCACAGCATGGTGGTGTTTTTTTCTCTCTTCGCGAAAATGTACACCTTTTCAAAGATGGTTCCCTGGAGGTTGCCATAATCCCATCTGGACTGTGCTGGATAGGCTGGGCTCTCCAAAAACGCGCTGACGATGCTGCTACTACAGCCTTTGTACTCCCGTGTGCAGCCCAGAATGGCGGCGTTTTTCAATGCGATAGCAAATATATGGACACTCTCGCCTAAATTTTGCCGCCGGCATCGGCGTCGCCGTAACTCATCGTATATGTATGCGTATCTATATATATGAAAACGCTAGAAATAAAAAAAAAATAATTTAGAAAAATACTCTAGCGCGCAGAATCGAACGTCGGAACTCTGAATTGTGAGTGCGAGGGGTTAGCCACTGAGCCACAAAGAAGCACCTCTTTGAATGTTCAAACGGCAAGCTATTTATATCTACCGCTTACCGCTGGTGATGGACATCTCGGGGGGGGGGGGGGACTATCGTGTGTTGAGCATTACCAGCAAGATGGTGCTGTGAGCGTCTGTCGCCACATCGTCACGACGCGGCGGCGCGCGCTGCCGTCTCCCCTGCGTACTTTGCCCCGCGGAGAGGAGGCAGGGTAGACGCTCACGCGTGCGCTTGCTGACCTCGCGGTGAGGACAATCGTACCCCCTTGGCTGGCCTTGGACTTTCACCGGAACGATTCTGTTGTAGTTACCGGGCGCACAAAGGTCACTGAAATCGTTGCACAGTCTCCGTTTGCGAAGAGGGCGCGCTTTTCAGACACAGCGAAATAACAAGTGATACATTCGCGTTCATTTGTACCTGTGAGTAGGTTTCGTGCGTTATTTCTACACGAGAAACGCGGGGCACGTTTTGATCTGCTTGTCATTCTGCACGTGACCTTCGAATTTGTTGTTCCACGTTCATTGCTTCGCCTTTGCGGCAAAATTCGGACTTTTTTTTATATACGTGAAAAGCTGTATGCACCTTTAAAGGAGGTATGCACCTTTTAAGGCTCCCTGGAAGCCACCATCATTTCCTCTGGGTTGAGGTAAATAGGCTTGACCCCCCTCGCCTCCCTTCGAAGAGCACTGCTGAGGCAGCACTGTCAGAATGCATCAGCATTTGTACTGCTGTACGACAGTACAGAAACGAGGTGCTCTGATTCTCTGTAGAAAAGGCAGATAGCCTCAAAATTAAGGTTGATATCTTATGCACATGGTCATGTCTCGGGTTTCGAAAGTTCCGTTTTGGCTGGTACAGTTGTCCAGAAGCGAATATGGCTGTCGTCATTTCAACTGCTGGCTTGCTGGCTTGTGGCCAGCCGCGTGAGCTCGAGCCAAACATATGAAAAACGGAATATGTGTGAGATTTCATCTCGACAGGTGAAAGATAAAAAGCCTGTGCAAGGCCACATACAAATCACAGTTGAAACTGGTGTACTGCATTTAAAATGTGGAAGAGTTGTCTACAACTGATGAAATATATCTAAAAGTCATTTGCAACTGCTGAAGCATGTTTAAAAGAGGTCTACAACTGCTGAAGAATGTCTAAAAGGGGTTTGCAACTGCTGTAATATGTCTAGAACTTGTCTAGACCTGCTGTAATATGTCTAGACCTTGTCTATAACTGCTTAAATATGCCTAGAACTCGTCTGCAGCTGCTGAAATATATCTAGACCTTGTCTAGACCAGTCTAAATATATCTAGACCCGGTCTATAACTGCTTAAATATGCCTAAAATTCGTCTGTAGGTGCTGAAACACATCTAGGTGTCTTTTACAAAACTTGTTCGAAGCTTGTCTACCACGTCTAAAATTCGTCTCATCTAAATCCCTTCGCCTCTTCAGGTCTTCTGGGTCTTCCCGAGCGACAGGGCAAGATCCGCGACCTGTCACACTTCGACGCCCAGTTCTTCGGCGTCCACCCGAAGCAAGCGCACGTGATGGATCCGCAGCTGCGGCTTTTTCTTGAGACATCATACGAGGCGATTGTCGATGCCGGATACGACCCAGCCACACTGCGTGGGCGCAACATCGGCGTCTTCATCGGCTCCTCAGAGTCCGAGACGGACGAAGCGTTCAACGTGGACACAGACAAAATCGACGGATACGCGCTGGTCGGATGCTGCAGGGCCATGTTCTCTAACCGCATCTCCTACTCGCTTGACTTCCACGGTGAGAAATGACAATAACTTGCCATCCTCTTTTTTTTTTGTCTAAAGCTTTTTTCTGTCACATGTGTAGCCGTGTACAGACAAATAAAAAGTTTGATGTCAAGCTGGATTATGTAGCTGAAATGTTTCCTGCTGGAAAGACTTCCAGTTCAATAATTTAGCTATATAGCACTATAATTTTTCCCGAAGTGGATGCATGTCCAGCTGGAACGTGGCTAAAGCCCAGCTGGAAACTAAGTTCTGTCGGGATGGTCGTCCACTTTAAGCTGCACTATGAAAGCGAAGGTCTTTCAAGTTGGAATCATCTCTGGATGAAAAGTTAAGCTGGAAATAGAACTTTTTTTGACGGGTCAAGCATGATCCATCGCTTGTCTGCAGCATCGAGTGTATTGGCAAAGTCTCAAGTTAAACTTGTTTCATCACTTGAGGTGTTGTAACCTCACACGTTTATGATGGAGAACGTGTTCGTTAATTTGTCATCTAAGCACCGTTGCATTCCTAACAGGCCCGAGCTTCACCATCGACACGGCATGTTCGTCGACGATGACAGCCCTGAACCAGGCCATGCTGGCGCTTCGTACCGGACAGTGTGATGCGGCTATTGTGGGCGGTAGCACGCTCACTCTGAAGCCCACCACGTCGCTCAACTTCTTCCGCCTGGGCATGCTTTCCCCAGATGGCATGTGCAAGGCGTTCGACTCGGATGGTGAGCGAATTGCAATTACTTTTCAAAAATGTGCCTCTGCACATGCGATTGAGTCTGTTTGTTAATGTAAATGTAAAATTTAATGCTAAGCTGAACTGTATTTATCTTCTAAACTGAAGAACGAGATCACTGAATAGACATACTATCACACATCAAGTATTCCTGACTTGTTGGAAAAGAGCAGTGATACACATTTAATCAGCATGGTTTAAAAAGTTCACATTGCTTGCTAGAATCTTGATGAAGCTGCAGTATTCTGTTATTACATTCCTATGCTGACATGTAAAAAGATATAATCACCCTGCTGTGGTGGGCCTCTCATATGAGTGAAATCTTGACACTATGACATGTTTGTATATAGTTAATTCTTGGACATAAGCAAGCACATTTGAAGTGACTGGAACTGTTAAACATTTATTACAAATTACTGGATATAATGAACATATGTTCATGACAGATGAAACTAATATAAAAGCCTGTGCAAAGGGTGCATAGATGAGTTCTTCAGAAATGCAAGAAATTAATTGAGAGCGACAAGTGGCTGTCTGATTTATTGCACATAACATAGGTACTTCCAGCCAGAAGATGGCAGTTACCAGGGCGTCATCTGCGTAGACTTAATTTGGATCATGTTCACTTATGTCGATACTACAAGACACTGCTCTTTCCAATCTGCTCAACCTTTTGGTGATAAGTTGACATCCCTAAACTGACTTCTCCCCTCTTTCGTTTTTCAGGAAAAGGGTACGTCCGGAGTGAAACTGTTGGCGTCTTTTTCCTTCAACGAGTTTCGGAGGCCCGCCGCATCTACGCAAAGATGATTCACATCAAGGCCAACGCGGACGGTTTTAAGAATGAAGGTATGCATCACCGTATCTTTTGCACAGGACTTCCGTTTGTAAAGTGGGTGTAGATATAGAGTGCTTGTGACATAGAGTTCCAGCCTGTGCATGAATATATTAGACTTCAACCATAAAATACTCAAATGACGTCAGAGGTAGCACTGGTGCAGACCTTTGGGATGCTTTCTTCAGGGACATGTTAGGGACATTAAATTATTGCTGCAGGGGGGGAGAGCGAAAGACATATTCGCTAATGATTGTTGCCGTATTTTGCACCAGCTAACAAGAGATTAGAGCTGCTGCAGTTATATGTTCACTACCAGACCACATCGTCATGAGATTAAATCACCAGTTTCATTTCACGCATCTTTGTCACATATTTCTCATGATCCGTGAATATGTAAGCTATACTTCATATAGAAACATGTTTGTCATATGTACAGATATATATATAAACACATGTTTTGTATATGTACATTCTGACCGTGTATACAAACGTGCATCGACGTAACCGTAATATGGACATATATGTACATATTTCAATATTTTGCATGTTGTCCGTTTATACGGACATGTGCAGTATACGCACGTGCCAACCATGCATACAGACAAATGAGGACATGTCTGAGTGCAAATAATAACTGCTCTTCGACGCTTCATTTCAGGCATCACATTCCCGTCGGGCAAGGTCCAAGAGCAGCTTCTGCGCGAGGTGTACACCGAAGCAAAGATCGATCCGTGCAAAGTGGGCTATGTCGAGGCCCATGGCACCGGCACCAAGGTCGGCGACCCACAGGAGTTGGGAGCCATCAGCAACGTTTTCTGTGGTCCTGGCCGTGAGAAGCCGCTCAAGATTGGCTCTGTCAAGAGTAACATGGGCCACTCCGAGGGCGCCTCTGGTGAGTAGTTGATGAGCCTTAATGATAAGTAGTAGCGACGAGCGGTACCCTTATATATAGGTTCTGTCTGCGAATTCACGGGACCAGGTCTGGTAAAAGGTATTTTTGATCAAATCAGTGTATGTTACTTAACTCCTTCAAAAAGTTTCTTTGGGTAGCATTAAGCCAAGTACAACGCGATTCCTATGCTGCTAAGGCACCCTGAAAGTTTTCTGCAGAGACCCAGATTCCGAAACAGCCTATAAGGTGGCAGAAACACCTTCGAAACGATTACCTTTAAGACTATTTTGTTTTGAATTTTGGGGACAGAAATAAGTCTGCTGGTTTCACATAAAGGCTGTATATGGAGTGCGTTAGCTCTGGTGAGAGTCACACGAACTTCTTTCTGTTCTAGAACCTCGAGAAAAGCCGAACAGGTCACTGTTTTTACAATGTTTGTCATCCTATAGGTTACGCTGAGCCTCTGATAGAGGCCACAACAGCAGACTTTCAAGGAGCCTTTGCAGCATGGCTACTGTGTTGTAACTGGCGCAGCACCTAAGAAAACTAGTATTTTGAAGAATATGTCCACTGCCAGGGTCAATGAATTCTTTGAACCCAGTCCTAAATCTTCCCGAAAAGACCCCATACTTTGAGACATCTGTCGGTTTTTCATGTCTGCATTCGTTGAATTGAGGCATGTACAAACATTGAATGACGACAGTAGCTTCCTGTGAAGTCTGATCAGTGTCCACTAATCGTCTTCTGCCCCTGCTTCTGCCGTCCAGGCGTTTGCTCGATAGCCAAGGTGATCCTTGCCATGGAGACCGGCACCATTGCTGCCAACCTGCACTTCAAGGAGGCCAATCCCAACATTCCGTCGCTGCATGATGGCACCATCGAGGTCGTGCACAAGCCGTCCCCGTTCCCCGGTGGCCTGGTGGGCATCAACTCGTTTGGCTTTGGCGGCGCCAACGTTCACACCATCATGGAGGCCAACCCGGGTCCTCACGTGGACAGCCTGCCTCGCGAAAAGCCCGAGCTGCCCAGGCTGGTCCTCATGGCAGGCAGGCAGAAAGAATCTCTGGAGGTTAGCTGCGCTTTTGACGATGGTTTCTCAAAGTGAGATCGAGATCCGCGAACCCCACTTTCTCGGTGTTCTGCGAGCCACTAACAAGTTTCCGCACAATTCGCACCCGCGAAGTCTCTTAGAGGGTGTACCCAAGATGCAGTCAATCTAAGGAACCTCCATTCTGTCTGAGGCCTATGTGTTGATGCGAGGAAAGCGAGTTCAGTTTCACATCAGTGAATAAAGTTTTATATACTACTGATTTTTAAATTGTCCACATGAATGTAGCATGAATTGAATGAAAAACGCTTGCATAAAGGCAAGGACTGGTTTCTTTGGCACTTTATAGAGCTTAGAAGGTTTCCCTGACGCATTGCCAAGAACTCCTGCTTCAGATATATTGTGTGCACAAGTGCAGTGTGTCTGTGGAGACGTCTCCACTAGGCTGTTGTTTCTTGTGAGATTCACCTGATGAGAGCGAAACTTCTGTAGGACTTGCTCAAGCAATTCATCCTCTTCGACAGGTTTTTTCGAGGAGCCGTTTTTGTGGCCCCCTCCATAAATAACTGCATTTTTCTAGCTCTTCTTTAGGGGCATCACTAGAGGCGTGATGTTCTGCATTGTACTTAACATGTTTATAGAAGTAATGATAGCCACTGTAGGATGATTGTAATCAAGATTGAATTCCGACTATGATTGGTGTGACAGTTCCTTTGTAGTGAAAGATGCTGGCCTGTTATAGCAATCTATTTTGTGGCACAATACCATATACATTCGATCTGATGAAACAAATCAAGATAATTTACGTGTTGGCTACATTTGTAAGGATATCTGACTGCACTATAGGCACCATACTGAAATACTGTAATGCTAGTGTGAGAAGCGCGATGTAAATTTATGTATTGTGCGCATCTACTGCGCACAGTGACAATAGATGAATGTTGTAGCTGTTACTCTACTTCAAGGATTTCATGTGCCTTATTAGCAAGTTTCAATAGTCAGTACATGCGTAGTATCTGTAATGGTATTGCATATGTTAAATGCCACATTATAGACAAGATGCGTGCATGGAACTTCTGCTTTGATGCTTTATGCAGAATGTAGTCTTCTTATGTGTGCCACTCCATTACAGACTTTATGTGTAAAGTGTCAACTCTTACAATTTATTTGCTTCTCTATTGTGCAGCGCACTCTAGACCGGGTCGAAGCCGAGGGCCCTTACCCGGACTCGGCGTACGCCCTCCTTAACAAGGTCGGCCAGCCCAGTACGAACCAGTTCCCATACCGAGGCTTCGCTGTTGTCCCCGTCGACGGCTCGGGCAAGGAAGCCGTCAAGTTCGTCGATCAGGTGCCGTTCGAGAAGCGGCCACTGTGGTTTGTCTTCACCGGCATGGGATGCCAGTGGAACGGCATGGCCCGCCAGATGATGCAGTTCGACATTTTCGCCCGCTCCATCCACAAGTCGCACGAGCTGCTCAAGCAGTTTGGCATCGACCTCATTGACCTGGTGACTAGCGACAACGCCGACAACCAGACCATGGTGTCGCCGTTCGTCTCCATTGCCGCCATTCAGGTGTGTAACGTGCCTCTTGGAAGGCTACCTATTGCATTTGTGTCTAGACCCTGCCCAGGTACAATGAGCAGCACATCTGTTAATAATCTTTTTTTCAGTGTAATATTATTAAGCGATCTATTGCTGCTTAATCTATCATTGCTAAATATGACCTGCGGGTTGGTGGATCGAATCCCGGCTCCGGCGGCTGCATATTCGATGGAGGCGAAGATGCTGTAGGCCCGTGTGCTCACATTCGGGTGCACGTTAGAGAACCTCAGGTGGTTGAAATTTCTCTCGTGATCATATAGTGGTTTTGGAACATTAAACCCCACGTATTAATCAATCAATATCATTTATAAATTAGTAAAACACAGACAGAGGAATAGAAAGCAGGGCTAAAAGAGCAAGTGGAGGTATACGTTTTTCTTTAATGTTCCTTCTGTCAGTGTGTCATAACGCACAATTAAAGTTAAACCTTCACAATTGGACCGTTCGATTTGTTAGCAATTGCTTCCTCTAGATTCGAGGCTCTTGTGGAAGGTTATTCAGATGCATGTCACTATCAAACATCATCACAATAAAACCTGGACGTAAAGAACCGCTTGATAAAACGAAGTAAATGGCTATGACATCTATGCATTGTCACATGGTTGTGTGTACTGGTGAATTGAAACAAGACATTGATTTTGTTTAATTAAGTAAATGAACAATCGCTCGTGAGAATTGCATTATGTCGCAACAAATCTGCGTGCTAAAGTTAACGTTTGCTTTTTTGTAAGTGTGAGAGCAAAAAAAAAAAAAGTGCATGATGTTTGAGAGATTTTGCGTTCTAAGACGTGATAATTTCACCAGCACCTGCACCACCTACAGATGTGTGCCCAGGTGGCTACAAAGTGTGCTTTTCGTTCCACTTCATTGTTCCCAGGTGGCACTGGTTGACATGCTTCGTGCTGTTGGTGTGCACCCGGACGGCATTGTGGGCCACTCTGTCGGAGAGATCGGGTGCGCCTACGCCGATGGTGGCTTCACTGCGGAGCAGACGGTGCTGTGCGCCTACTGGCGAGGCCGCTGTGTCGAGCTGGGAAACCTGCCTAAGGGTGCCATGGCTGCTGTTGGTGAGTGCGTGAATGTCGACAAAGCCATTCGTCGGTGCGTGAATTGTGCTGCGAAACTGCAATGACGCAATCGATAGTGAGAGGCAGCAATGGGGAAATAACAATCGTAGCAAAAGTTGAGCTGAAGGCAATTCGAGAGTTTAAAGGAAGATAACACGAGCGCTGATAATCAACCAATTGGTTCGACTTTGACGGAAAATAATATCAGGCAAGATAATTATACTTTCGGTTATGTTGATCCCACCAACTTTCTAGAATGAATGCTCACCAATGAACTCGGCTATCATTCTTAGTCTATTTAGTAGCTCAGTAAAAAGTCTCTAAAATAGAATTGCTGCATAAATCGAACAACTGCCTTTAACATGATTGGATGTGTACAGGAATTCTGCACCTGTGTTGATCTCTTGGTAAACAGAATTGCTGCTAAACAGAACACATTTCCTCATACGTTCAGGTTCTCTCTGCTAAGTCTTCTTTATATTCAAGCCCTTGTTTTTTTGTTACAATTTTCAGGCACCATTTTTTGGGCTATCATATCGCAGTATTAGATCCAAACTTTGCAGACACCTGCACATGCATCTCTATCTTCACTTTCACCTTAAATGCTCTCATTTCTTTCTACTAGGCCTGACGTGGGAGGAGGCCAGGAAGCGCTGCCCAGAAGGAGTGATCCCGGCCTGCCACAATGCCGAGGACTCCGTTACTGTGTCCGGTCCCGCCGATGCCGTGGCCAAGATGGTCGCCGAACTCAAGGCCGAGAACATCTTTGCCCGCGAGGTGAACAGCCTGGACGTGGCCTTCCACAGCCCTCAGATGCAGAGCATCGGACCCTCACTTCGGCAGGCCCTGGAAAAGGTGCGGGGTTGCTAGGTGTGGTTCTGGCATGGATTGTTCGTGTTGCTCTATCTACAAATTATTAGTTGTTGCGGCCCGAGTGCATGCGGTTTCGACCTTGTCGCAAAGGCGGTCGACAGACCTCTGCGGTCGTGTTGACTTTCGGTTCGGCGACCTTCGGCTGCTGACCCGAAGGTCACTGGCTTGATCCAGGATCAAGCTTGCGGCGATCGCATTTGAACGGAGGCAACACTGTAGAGGCCCATGTACGGTGCAGTGTCGGTGCATGTTAAAAAACACCAGATGGTTGAAATGTCTAGAGCCCTCAGCTACAGCGCATCGTGGTTTTTTATTGTAAAATATCCCAGGTATCCTTATTAATAAAGGCTGTTGGATTGTTTAGGTGTGCTGGCTTTTGCGTTGGATTTCGCACGTATCCCTAGGACTATGCGGTTCCTGAGCTCTGAATCGGTTTAACATAATTGTGTAGAATTGGGTATTCATTTCAAGACTTCAGGTTTTGGTATGTTGCATCTAAATGTCACACCCTATTCGAGAATGCATCACTCCTGCGCCTCAGTGAAACCAGTTTCACAAGGGGTTGTGTGCGCTTTACATACATTGTCTAATTCATTCCTTTTGAATGCTTTGAAGTTTAGAATAATTTACTTTCTTTGCAAAGCAAATTCAAACGCGCTGTGATATCTGTCGTAATATTCGAAGTGCTCGAATAGTGACACCTACCTACTACTTTTTAATATTGTTAAAACCGGATGCAAGTGCTCTGCCATGACTGCTTGGAAGTGCCACTCATCGGATTGCGCCAGTGAGAATCTGACAGGGCTCCTGCCTTTCCTCTTTGTGTTGTGCAGGTGGTGCCTCAGTCTAAGCTCCGCAGCGATCGCTGGGTCAGCTCGTCCATTCCCGAGAGCCGCTGGGGCGAGCCTATCGTCAAGCGCTGCTCGGCCGAGTACCACGTCAACAACCTGCTCTCGCCCGTGCTCTTCCGTGAGGCTCTTCAGCACGTGCCTAGCGATGCCATCTTGATCGAAATTGCACCACACTGTCTGCTGCAGGTGAGCCGATGCCATTACTTTGCTGCGAATGTTCTAAAGACTGTCCAGTATATTCAATGTAGTCATATTATAAGCGATAATTTGCTATATGCAAGAATTCGTTATATGCGATAATTTGCAATAGTCTAATTAAAGCGATATGGTTTAGCTAATTGTAGTTTGTTAGTTTGCTATATGCAATATTTTGTTGAATGGGAGTTCATAATATGCAATAATTTGCAGTACTCTGAATAAAGCAATATAGTTTAGCTAATATTAGTTTGTTATATGCAGTAATTTGTTATATGCAACAATTTGTTATATTCAATAATTCACTGTACTCCAATTAAAGCAATATGGCTTAGCTATTGTAGCTTCTATGTAATTATTTGTGATATCCAACAATTTGTAATAGTTGATAATTTGTAGTACTCTGATTAAAGCTATATGGTATCGCTCACTGCAATTCGTTAGTTTGTTATATGCAATAATTTGTCATTTCCAACATATTGGTACTGTCTGCGATAATTCGTGGTACTCTAACTAAAGCAGTATGGTCTAGCAAATTTTTTGGGGGGGGCTAGTTGGTTTTTCATTTTGTTGAAGAGATACTGTAGTGCAAAAATAACACGAGCACAGACAGGTTGACCAGGATAGCGCCAGTCCCATGTACCTTTATGTCTTGGGGTTCTGCTATTTTTATTCAAGAAGAATTAAAGAAGGCTGTCTTGTCAGTTTGGCATGACACATATACAACTTAAGAGTTATTTTAATTCATATATATTGGTGTGTCGACTGCAAGTTCTTACTATATATCAGTGCAGTGAAGCTACTTTTGCGCATTGAATGATGAATGAATTGTACTGCTGCAAAATTGTGATTGTAGACTATTTTATGGGTGTGTTGCCATATTGAGCTTTGCTTTTTTTAGATAACAAGTAAATGAGCAGTGCTCTGGTAGGTGCATATATACTCATGAAAACATTGGCTTGATGCATTCGCCGTTGCATGACATCATTAATTTTATGTCTTGACGTGCTAATATAGGACACAATCTTACCGGCCCACGCCTTATAAGTAAAGTCCATAGGATCTTTCTACACTATGAAAAATGAAAAAAATTGCTACTAAATCAACTGATTTTTTTTTTCATTCAACTTATAGAGTTTTTTTTTCCTGGATAAATGAATGGTGTGATTTCAATTCAGCAGGATTCTTTTGTTTCAGTGAGTGCAGGAAAAGATAGCTCAATAATGGCGTCACCGCATCGCAATACTATGAAAGATGGCAATGAGGTGAAGGACGAGGCACAAATGACACAACTTGGACGCAAGTGTGGTACGCAAGTGTGGCCATGTAGTGTCAAAAAACACACCTATGAGTATGTAGTCACCGTAGGTTCCACGTCGAACCAATTTTTGTTGACGACGTATACAGTCATCATTGGTGACATGGTACGAAATCTCCTCATGAATACAGCACTCTTGAATAAACAGAAATTTGTGAAACTGAACTGCTGCTTAAATGGAACGAGGTGTTTTGACAAGACTGGTTTCACTCGTGCATTCCGCATCCTTGGTCATCTCTCAGTAAATGGAACTCCTGTGAAATGGAATATTTTTTGCTGGTCTCTTCAGGTTTTGTTTAATGAGGATCTACTGTTCACTTGTTGATTGGAGGGAAAGGGTGAGCATCAGTCTATGATGGCGGCGCCTGCTTGTCGAAAGTGAGGTCGTCTACAGGAAAGCGTTCCTAAATGCCCGCTCTTTCAACCCCACAGGCCATTCTCCGGCGAGCGGTTGGCTCCGCCACCTGCCTGGGCCTCATGAAGCGCAACGACGACAACCCCAAGTTCTTCCTCAACACTCTGGGCAAGCTGCATGCCCTGGGAGTCCAGCTGGACCTGACGCCACTGTACCCGCCCGTGCCGTTCCCGGTGCCTCGCGGCACGCCGAGCATCGGCCACCTGGTAAGCTGGGACCACTCCCAGCAGTGGACGGTGGTCACCTGGAACGACTTCAGCACCTCTGCGCAGGTGAGAGGCGCTCGCATTTGTTGGTGAATGTGATGGCGGATGTTGTAGATGTGCCTGCGAAGGATTACTTTGTACATGCATGCAACTCTTGCACACTCAAACCTAATTATAACGAAGCAGCATACAGAATGAATATAACTTTGCTACACCTGAAAATGTGCTATATAATCCATTATATCTGTGTTCTTTATACCGAGCTGCGAGTCTAAACGCCAAGATAAACTGCTTTGGGGAAAGGGGGCACCTCTGCAAGGAAGTGTGAGATAAGACAGATTAGGCATGCCAAGAGATAAGGGTAAAAGAAGGTGTAATGTTGCTGCATTATATTGAAACAGAGCAGAAGTGGATTTAGTTCCCATATTCTCAGACGATGTCTAACTTGGAGTGCGTCCCTCGCTCGACTGAGGTGAGCGAAGTGCCACTGCTTATGCAAAAATGACACTGCACTTCACGTGAACTGCGACTAATTAGAAATTTCATGATTGAAAAATGAGGCTGCAAACATTAAAGCACAAGAAAAGTCGGGTCAGCACAAACAGCGATTAGCAACTCGTTTTCAGCGTTTGTGTGGTCCTCATTTCTCTCTCGTGTCCGGCAATGCCACTGACATCCTCGAGTTGACGTGCAGCGTTAAGTGGAAGGATGGTCTAGGATACGGAAGTACGAATTCAGATTGCAACGCATTGTGTACTGCCCTGTTTAAATCAACGCTTCTGCCACAGGTTTCCGAGGAGGTCGTCGAGGTCGACCTCGAGGCCAACGAGGGCGACGCCTACCTGGCCGGTCACCAGTTGGACGGCCGCGTCCTGTTCCCCGCCACCGGCTACATGGTGCTGGCTTGGAAGTCTCTGACCAAGCGCTCCGGCAAGCCGTACCACCAGGTGCCCGTTGTGTTTGAGGACGTGATCCTTCACCGGGCCACCATACTTCCCAAGAACGGTGAGTCTGTAGTCGAGGCATCCCAAATAACATGGTCCGCATAATCTGCGTCAGGTAGATGATAACACATACGAAACGGAAATGAGAAGGTGCTTGTTCTCTCAAGCTTTGACAGTGGAAAAAAAAAAAAAGGCTGTTCAATTGTTTCAACTTTTTGCATCTCTCATAATCATATCGCGGTTTTGTGATGTAAAATAACGACAAATATGGTACAGTGAAGCCTTGTTGCTACAAAATTGTGTGTGCCATGAATACAGATTTGTTGAGTTCGAAAATTTGTTACAACCGTATATTTTTCATGCTGCAATAGTTGCAGGACTATTGTTCAATCATTTATTTTGTTGTAGCCTATAATTTGTTATACTTGCATTTTTTTGGTTTGACTGTTTTTTATTCTGTTTACGTAGGCTCCGTTAAGTTCTTGGTCAACATTATGCGCGCCTCGGGCGAGTTTGAGGTGTGTGAGGCCGGCATGGTGGCCGCAAGTGGCCGCATCCGCATGGCCGAGGAGGGCGAGAAGCTCTTGGAGAAGGAGCCGCCCGGCATGCCGGCCGAGACCGTGGCCTATGAGCTCGAGGCCGAGGACATCTACAAGGAGCTCAGGCTGCGAGGCTACGAGTACACCGGAGCCTTCCAAGGAATCATCAAGGCCGACCTCACCAGTGAGTCTATTGGCCTGCGCTTCTGTAGCTTTCAAATAGTGCGCTGTGTCTCGGATGACTTTGGATTTTTGTAACCTTGCGCTTGTCCCCGTACCTTTTCTCGTAAATGTGCCCCCCCCCCCCCCCCCGTATACTTTTTTGTGCAACCCCTTTTACTTTCAACTACAATTTATGTTTGCTTGGAATGGACTTAACAAGTCGCTTATCTATTTTGAGCTTGAGAGAATGATTTTTATACAATAAAAGAACATAACTCAACTTTGTATCCATATACCTTTAATTACATACGAATTATGAATAATGATGAATAAATCCATAGATCGACATATGACAGGCTTCTAAATGTATCAGGAGAATATTGGATGTCTTTGAGCCCTGCCGCGGTGGTCTAGTGGCTAAGGTACTCGGCTGCTGACCCGCAGGTCACGGGCTCGAATCCCGGCTGCGGCGGCTGCATTTTCGATGGCGGTGGAAATGTCGTAGGCCCGTGCGCTCAGATTTGGGTGCACGTTAAAGAACCCCAGGTGGTCGAAATTTCCGGAGCCCTCCACTACGGCGTCTCTCATAATCATATGTGGTTTTGGGACGTTAAACCCCACATATCAATCAATCAATTGGATGTCTTTGAGTGGATTTGTGCGAGTTTGGCATGTTTATAGTTTGTGATAATTCACACCTGTAGGAGAATTGCTTTGTGTGAAACAATATGGTTCTGCTTCTTGTTTTTATCCAACACTTTTTGAATGATGACTATGGCAGAGCCCTACGGCAAGCTAAAGTGGGAGGACAACTGGGTGACCTTCATCGACACCATGCTGCAGTTCAGCATCCTGGGCAACCCTGTGCGAACCCTGAACCTGCCCGTCAGGATCCAGTCGTGCCGCGTTGACCCCGGCGTTCAGGCCAAGGTTGCCGAGAAGGCCGGAGATGCCGGTGAGTAGGGCGCTGCACCAGCGATTAACTTCTCGGTGTTTGTAAGACCACTGCAACGTAAAATTGTAATACAGTGAAGCGTCACAGCAGCAAGGCTGCATCTGGTTTAAAAATTTATTCATTAGCCTGCCAATTTGTTGTGAACGTATGCACAGCTGCATATTATAATGATAATCGTTGTCATTAAATCGACTGCTTTGAGCATGCTAAAATATGGCCTGCTGTGCATGGAGAGCTAGTTAGTAAGTGGGCAGTTATTGTAGTGTAGTAAAGCCTTGTCCAACTTCCAGTTCTTGTGTTAGCTGTGTTTCATTTTTTTTTGTCTATCTTGATTATTGCTAAAACCTATTTGCCTAGGTGATTTGCATCTATGAAGTTGGAGTAAGCATGGCAGACAATAACGTCTCGGTTTTATTTTACGTTTTTGTCTGTCATGCTTACAGTTTTTAAGTGTCTGTCTGTCTTCTGTCATTTTTTGGAGGAGTTTTAGATTGAAGAATATACAAGATATCGGCTGAAGCGTATCTACGGAACACAGCATTTTTTACTTCGCGCCTAGTGCCATATATCAACTGCATTCCCTAACACTTTTTTAGTCGGGAAATAGTTGGGATGAGGTGCTAACATGTGCAACATAAGTATTACTGTAATAGCAGTCCAAAATGACATTGGTATACATACTTTGGAGGTCCTTGCTTGCATGCATTTTTTCGTTTCTCATTTTTAAACATTATCTTACAGGCATCGACATAGTCTTCGACCGCTACCTCAACACGTGTCGCGCTGGCGGTGTCGCCTTGCGAGGCCTGAAGGCAAGCATCGCCCCAAGACGCACCACCCAACAGTCGCCCTTCCTCGAGGAGTACCAGTTTGTGCCATACACGGATGACAACACGGCTCGCAATGAGCGCGAGTCTTGCATCCGCGAGTATGTTGAGGTATGCTGCGGCGTTGCCCGGCGTGTCCTTGAGTCCTGCGGCAAGAACAAGGCACAGATCTCCGACGTCATGAACGGTTTCCGCGAAGCTCCCGAGCAGGTTCTTAACCGATACCTGGAAAACCCCGGCGACAACCACGGCCTCCTCAAGGTGCTGGCTGCCATTCAGAAGCAAGCCAACGGTTCGGCCGCGTCTCTGGTTGCCACCGTACAGTCTGCTCTGACTGCCCACAAAGAGGACCTGGAGCGCGACTTCCTCAACACGGTGCTTTTCGAAGAGGACCCGTTGCGGTACCTCTTGGACGTCGTCGTCGAGAACACAAGCACCAAGAAGATTCGTGTCCTCGAACTAGCCGGCGACGGCAGCACGGTGCTGGCGCCATGGGTGACAGAATTGCTCAGAATCTCCCACATCCTGCTCAAAACAGACTACACCGTGGCTCACCCGGCTCCCGACACAATCCCCGCTGAGCAGCTTCCAGAAGGAACGAAGACGGTTGTGTGGGACCCCACCTCGGCCGCCAAGAATGGGCTTCCAGAAGCGGACCTCATAGTCTTGCGCGGCGTTTCCGGCACATCCGTTAAGAGTCCAGAATCTCTGGCCGAGGAATTGTTCTCACAGTGCAAGGACAACGGCTTTGTCCTGCTGGCCCACCGCACTGCCCTCACTCCGGCCGAGATGTTCTTGTCAACCGTTGGAAAGGTCCCACTCCGGGTCCATGCCAGCAACGTCATGGAGGCAGCGTTCCGTGCCCATGGATTCCACGTGGTCGGCCTCAAGTCCAACAACGTGTCCACGCTGCTCCTGCTGCGAAAGATGGCACCTGTCGATGCTGCCAAGCAAGAGGTGATCAAGGTGAAGAACATGGGCTACGATTGGGTCGAGCCTCTCAAGACCAAGGCTGTCGAGTTTGAGAGCAAACCCGCTGGAGAGAACCTCTGGCTGCTCGCTGAGGATGCGGGTGTCAGTGGAGTCGTAGGATTAACTAACTGCCTTCGACAGGAAACCGGGAGCCACGTCAGGTGTATCTTCAACGCGAGCGTCAAGGGATCGAACAAGGTTGCCGACTTCAGCCCGAGCAATCCAGCGTACAAGGAGATACTGGAGAAGGACCTGGTCATGAACATCTACCGCGACGGACAGTGGGGTTCTTACAGGCACGTGGTGACACAATCCAACGGAGCCCCGAAGACTGTCACGCCGTACGCATTCCTGAATGTGCAGACCCGAGGCGACCTGTCCAGCCTGCAGTGGTACGAATCACCGCTGCGATACGCATCACCATCCAACACTGCGAGCGGCGTTCTGTGCAGCGTGTACTACGCTCCGCTGAACTTCCGAGACATCATGCTGGCCACCGGAAAGCTTCCGCCAGATGCCTTGCCTGGTAAGTGCTGACCGATCTCGTCGTCCTTGTTGCAGCTTGCGACTGCTCGTTGCCCACAGTCTTTCTTCCAGCAGGAACATTTTTTAATTTGGAAACAATTGCTGTTGCGCAGACATGTTGCATTGTGGTAGTTTGGAGGTCTTGAAAAGCTGAAGGGGTTGACACACACGATCAGCAGACATGACTGCTTCACCAGGCTTAGATGATAAATAAGTTTAGGTCATTATAGGGAGCTTAGTGTAATTTAGACAGATATAGTTCAAATGGTGAATGAATGCAGCTTGGTGCCAATTAACTTGCACAAAATAGAGTAAAAGATAAAAACGGCTGATTTGTAATAACCTACATGGAAGAAACAAGCATTATTTGCCCTCGGATGCATGGTTGTCAGTCTTCTGTGTTGGTATATTTCTTGACCCTTAATAATGCGACATGTCGCGTGTTTATTAAACCCACATTTGGTTTATTTATCATTGCTGGTATCTGAGGTGTCAGCCACATGTTTAATTTGTTGTATTTCCATGTAGCATATATGTACAATTCTGGGCAATATAAGAGAGAACACTGAAAATATTTTTTAGACGTCATAGGGCTGAGTTGATAAGCACAAAAGCTTTCGTGACACTAAATGCTCAAGTCGAAAGCTACTGTTAGCGATTCACTGTGTCGCATAAGTATGGATAATCTATGAGTAATCACTGACTAAACATAAGGTTAGTGTTGCCTTCTATATTGCCCCTGACCGTGCACATACATTATATAAACTTTTCGTCTCACCTGTAAGTAAAAATCAGACTAACTAACTTGTCAGCACACTAATTAACTTGTTGACTTACTCAAACAGGAAACCTGGCTACCTCCGACTGCGTCCTCGGCCTGGAGTTCTCCGGCCGCGACCCCAAGGGTCGCAGGGTCATGGGAGCAGTGTCTTCTGAGGGCATGGCGACGGCGCTGGCCGCCGATCCGGGCTTTCTGTGGGAGGTGCCAGAGTCGTGGAGCCTCGAGGAGGCCTCCACGGTTCCGGTAGCCTACTCGACCGCCTACTACGCCCTCGTGGTCCGAGGCAACATGAGGCCCGGGGAGTCCCTGCTGGTCCACTCCGGCAGCGGAGGTGTCGGACAGGCCGCCATCTCGATCGCCCTGTCCATGGGCTGCACAGTCTTCACCACTTGTGGTAAGTGTTTGGGGTGGAGAAACTGTGATTAGTGTCTTTTCAACTTGTGAGCTTGTGTCTCAAAGGACACACAGCTACTTTTTGATTTGATTACTTTACTCTTCGGGTGCAGGATGGCATTACAGGAGGGGAGAGTGTATTGTTGGCAAAAACTCGGTAAAAAAAAAAAAACTAACACCAAACTTCTCTCTGGTGGAAAAGACAGTTGGTTATAGGAGACACCATTGCGCCTCGATCGAATTATTGGTTGATCTGAAAATGATGGTCGGGCACCCAGCTTTTAAGGGACTGCTTCGTGGTGTGTGTCTTTTTTAAAAGATACCCAAAAACTAAAGTTTTGCCTATTCAAAGAAACTTGAAATATGAGAGTATTGCTGCTGCTGCTGCTGCTTATAGTTCTTTCATACCGAAGGTTTAACCCCTTTGCTCTAAGTACAGTCAATGGGCAAGCAGTTCCGAGTAGGGACGGCTAGATTATGGTTAATGTATGTCTCTTCTTCAAACTTTTCATCATAGCAGACTATTTGTGCATGAACTTGATCTAATTGAAGGACGTCTAATACTGTGTATTCGTAAACAAGAATACGATTCTGCTGTCATTTCGTTCTTGTGTGCCATTGCAATATGCGTATATAACAGACAATAGATAGCAGTGTAACTAATACATTTGTTGAACGTACATTCTCTCTTCATCTTATTTCTCAGGTTCCAAGGAGAAGCGAGAGTTTCTCAAGCGCCGCTTCCCGCAGCTCGAGGACCGCCACTTCGCAAACTCGCGTGATCTTTCGTTCGAGGAGCACATTTTGATCGAGACAAAGGGCAGAGGTGAGTGCTTGTTCATTGCAGGGGCTGGATAAGTCAACGCTGTCTTCATTTTGTCAGGTGTATACTGCGTAAATAAACAAACTTTGGTTGGTATAATTCAGGGGTCTTAGCAGAAGGAGAAGTTTTTTATATCAATCATTGGTAATATTAAGTTAAATTATTACGCTAGCCTCGCCACTAAGGTGTTTTGGGGTTGAGCTTGAAGATGCAGGTACAATTCCTGGCTGCATTTAGGTGGGAGTGTAAGGCTTGTACTTAAGTTTAGATGCAAGCAGCTCCAGGCGGTGAAAATTAATCTATCCTTGCTCTTGTTTCAGGTGTCGACCTTGTGCTCAACTCTCTGGCCGAGGAGAAGCTGCAGGCCAGTGTCCGGTGTCTGGCCACCCACGGCCGGTTCCTCGAGATCGGCAAGTTCGATCTCTCCAAGAACTCCCCGCTCGGCATGTCCGTGTTCCTCAAGAACGTCACCTTCCACGGCATTCTGCTCGATGCTCTGTTCGGCGACGACCCCTTTGTGGCAGCCGACAAGCGCCGTGTGGCCGAGCTCGTTCGTGAGGGCATTGCCTCGGGCGCAGTGCGGCCCCTGGACGCCATCAAGTTCACGAGAGACCAGGCAGAGGAGGCGTTCCGGTTCATGGCATCTGGAAAGCACATGGGCAAAGTGGTGCTGGAGGTGCGTTTGACATTGTTTATGTTTTTTGTTCTTTCCTCCTTCAAGACAGTGCATGCCGTCGAGGACTTAATCTTGCGCTCATCCAATTATCACACAATAATGTGGAAACTTTTTATGTATTTCTGCTTGTGTTAACAGGTAGAAAAAGAAAAGTGCAGTCGAGCTCTTTTCTTTCTAATAATGCCGTGGTTAGGTGGACCTCTTTCTTTAATGAAAGGTATAAAATGTGCCTGTTTGTACCCTTTAGTCACATAAACTGGGCTATACAGTAATAACATTTACTGTATAATCCATCCTATTTGTTAGTGGGCACTACAATGTCCCTACTCTGGGCCTACAGTTACAGTGGTTGAAAATGTGTTCTTTTATATTCTTAACACACATATGGAAGCTAACTCTCATTGTTTGAAACTAACAGGTCAGGCCGGAGGAGACGCCACGCAAGACGATACCCGCCACGCCGATCACCGTAGAGGCCGTTGCGCGCACCTGTTTCTACGAGCACAAGTCGTACGTGATCGCGGGCGGCCTCGGTGGTTTCGGTCTTGAGCTCGCCGACTGGATGGTGCACCGCGGATGCCGCAAGCTTGTGCTCAGCGCCCGATCTGGCATCCGGACGGGATACCAGAAGCTGTGCCTCCACCGGTGGCAGCAGGTCGGCTGCAAGGTGGCGGTGAGCAAGGCCGACGCCTCGACCGAGAAGGGAGCCCGACAGATCCTTGAGGATGCCGTTAAGCTGGGACCCGTCGGCGGCATCTTCAACTTGGCAGTGGTTAGTGGTGACAACTTGCATCTTTTATCTGTGAACGACACTGTTGAAGAACTGAATTGTGAACCTTCTGTATCAATGACCAAAAGTCTCAATAGAAGCCGTGCGTGTCAGTACTAATTGGTAATCGTCGGTAAACGTCGATTAGTGTTAGAGAGTTTCATTTAGCCTATTACTGTCAATTAGTGAAATGCAGAGTAGCAAACTGATGGCTAAGACTATGTTTCCAATATATTTTCATGCCTTATAGATAAATTTATGTTTGGTTTGGTTGCCCTACTTCATTTAGAATATGGTGTGTCAGGGCAAGTACTTAAGGAAGCATCATAGGAGTTTGCACTTGCATTTTAAGAGTGAATTCCAAGAGTGAGCTGTTATGAATCTCATTGAATGGCTCATATATGCTGTGCATCTGGTGTTGTTGCCTCCCTCTTTGTCAGTCTTAGTTTGTGCTCGAAGTTTCTCAAGATGTACCAACCGCCTTGTCTTTTGGTCTTGCTGTGCAGGTTCTTCGGGACGCACTGCTCGAGAACCAGACGCCTGAGGCCTATGAAACCGTGTGCAAGCCCAAGGTCGACGGGACGCTGCGCCTCGACGAACTGTCGCGGAAGATGTGTCCGGAGCTGGACCACTTCGTTGTCTTTTCCTCTGTGTCCTGCGGGCGGGGCAACGCCGGGCAGACCAACTACGGCTACGCCAACTCTGTCATGGAGCGGATCTGCGAGCGACGAGTTGCGGACGGACTGCCTGGTGAGCTAACATGTTGACTTACATAGATTGGCATACATATTGGCTGCTGTGTTTCACAACGCTGCATTTTTTCTGGGGGGTGGCCGAGGTGTCAGGTTGTTGCTTTATGATCGCTATGCAAGAGAAGTATAAAAGCAGGCTAGGAATTTCAGGCACGGCAATTTCAGGCATGGCAGATCATTGTGTGACGCTTATAAGCTGATGTGCATTCTCTCTGCAATATGATTGTGATGTTATAAGTGTTTATGGAAGTCTGTAAGCCTGCTCCCCAAACTTACTGGTGCATATCTGCGTGGTTCCTTTCTCATCGTATGTTAAACATTACAGGGAAAGAAGCTTGCACTGCAGCTGACTACAAAATGCTTTAGCCTAAACGGGGGCTCGGGAGTAGACCAGTGTAGACCAAAAAACTGAGCAAGGACACCTCAATCGAAGCTGGTGGCGAGACTGAATAAGTTTAGAATTTCAAACAGAAATTTGACAGGAACACTGCTGAGAATCTCTTCTTGATACTTTCTGCAGCTTCAGTGATGTACTGGAATTCCACACTGATGGCTTATAAATATTACTGTGTGGTCGCGCAAACATAGTAGTAAGGTACTTAATGAGCATCAAAACATGTAACGTTTCTCTATAAAACAAACCTAATCGATTTCAAAAGCAAAGATACTTTAAAATGCAGGAACATGAATATAAGGATTATGTACAAACAAATGATTGGATATAGTAATGATAAAGTAAAAACAATTGTCTTGACAATCGACCAGTGCCTGTGGTGTGCATTTGCATTCCCAATTAATTTTAGCAAACACAAATATAGTGAATTATCTGTTTTTAACACTGTAAGTGAAAAATCCATAGCTTTGGCAGACAGTGTTGAGAAAATATTTTTAACAAATTTTCGAGAATAACGAAGTTATCTTAATGTCAGATGCAATTTTATGAGGCCTGATTGTATAATAGAAAGAAAAAGTATCAAAGCTATCTCATCTTTTTCTGAGCAGTACTTGACTGCACCAATTCTTGCGTGTCAGTGCACAGCTGCAATACTTAAACTGCTACATCATTGCACCCTTCTAGGCTTGGCCATCCAGTGGGGTGCCATTGGCGACGTTGGTGTCCTCCACGACACCATGGGGGCCGACGTGGTTGTCGGCGGCACCCTGCCCCAAAAGATAAGCTCGTGCATGGCTGTCATGGACCGGTTCCTCAGCCAGAGTCATCCGGTGGTGTCGAGCTTGGTCAAGGCCGACCTCTCCGCCAAGTCCGACAACAAGAACAAGCAAGACCTTGTACAGTCTATCGCACACATTCTCGGTAAGCACTGCGCTCCCGCTGCGACGATCGCATTTTTGTGGAGGGTAAATGCTAGGAGGCCCTTGTACCGTACGATTTTGGTGCACCTTGGGGAACACCTGATCGTCGAATATTCTGGAGCCCTCCACTACGGCATCTCTGATAATTGTAGTGTGGTTTTGGGGCATTAAATTCTAGCTATTATTATTGGTGAGCATGCTAGGAAATCTCGGTTGAGCGCGGCAGCTACGAGGTCGCTGGTGCCTCATATTACCCCGTGTGTTGCTTTGCGTAGACTGAGCGTCTTCCACCAGGCTACTGCTGTTCGAATCATTATGGTGTGCGGAAACACCTGTTGTGTTGAGCAGCTTTTGAATGCGCTAGTACCCACAGATGGCACATGTCATGATGTCTGTGAAAATAATCTGTACAAGAGAATACTGCACAAGTGCTTAGGACACCCATGACATAAATTCAGGATGTAAGTGCAGTATCTGAAGGTAGGATGTAAACGCAAGATGTAGGTAGAGTACATTAGCGCTGTACGTAAACGCAAGGCGTAAGCTCGCCACTTGTAGTCGTGAGCTGCACAACATACTGGATTTCTAGCTATCCCGTCTTCTCTTGTCTCATTCAAGAGCACTGTGTTTTCTCGTTCAAACGTCAGTGTGAAACCCACAGGTGTTTTTTCCCATAGACCTTCGTTTCTCGTCGTCTCTTTGTATTGACATTGTTTCACTTGATTCATGCGTGCAGGCGTAAAGGACCCCTCCAGCCTGAACCCGAACATAAGCCTCGGCGAGTTGGGCATGGACTCGCTCATGGGTGTCGAGGTGAAGCAGACTATCGAGCGGGACTATGACGTCGCCCTGTCTATGCAAGAAATCCGGCAGCTCACCATCAGCAGGCTGCGTGAGATCAGTGGAGGAGCCAGCAGTGGTGGGTCGACCAAGTCTGACGGCACCGCAACACCTCCCGAGAGCGAAGGTAGGGGTCATCCGTTTCTTTTCGCAGTGCTGTTTTGCCACAACGAAGCAACACCAACTAGCTCGAGCCCAGACTTGTGTTATCATCCATTGCTGCGTGTAGACTATACAGTTTTGTCGAGTTTTGATGTCATCGTCGAGTCTCTAACTTTATTTGGGAGGCGGGGGGGGGGGGGCGAAAGGCTTCAGCCACCCCTCATGTACGCTTGTTTGTGCAAAATTGCAAAGTGCAAAAACAAAAAACAAATGCAAAGTAAGAAACTGCAGGAGGGGCTGCCAGTGGTCATCGAGCACATACATCAGCCTGTCCTGAACAACGTACCGACTTGTACCACTGCTCTGAGAACAAACACTTTCAGACATCTAAAAGTTAAGTGAAATAGAAAATGTGGTGAACTTGACCATTTTGGACTTGGTGGAAGCACCTTTGATTAGTTATAGTTTGTGTCACCATAGTCTGAAAGCTCATCTCTTGGGGTTTCACGTTGCTGTCTGAGGGCTGGACTCCGACTGTATACTAAAGGGCCCAAAGGGCTATGCTGTAAGGGCTGTACTCGAAGGGCTGTGCCCTAAAAGGTGCACTCGAAGGTTTGAACTCCAATGGCTGCACCTTAAGAGTGGCATCCGAAGGGGTGTAGTCTAATGGGGTGGTATATGATATATGGGGTGTAGCCCAAGGGGTGGTACTCTAATTCCATATTCTGAGGGTTGCATTTTAGGGGTTTTACTCTCTTGCCATGCTGTAATGTCAGAATTGTACTCTAAAAGACTCGTCTTTTTTGCCCTCGCAGAATCTGCGGACGTGTCTGAAGTACCGCGGTTGACGCTCGTCAAGGAGCTAGTTCCCCACAGTATCCTCCTTGAGATGAACGGCCTGAAGGGCGCCTCGCCCGTCTTTGTTATGCACCCGATTGAGGGACACGTCAACGGCCTGATGGAGGTGGCCAGTCACCTCCCTGTCCGTGCAGTTGGAGTGCAGCGGACGCCCGACATTCCAGTGCGGTCCATTGAGGAGATGGCCGCCATCTACATCCAGGTGAGCTGGCATTAACTGGTGGATTGCAGAACTTCGTTTTTTTAGCACTGTAGTGGATTCCACCGCTCTAACGGCCTCTTTGGCATTGAATTGGCTGATAATTATTCCTAATGCTTTTTTTTAATGATTACTCATTTAAGTTTTGCTGCGAAAATATGTACTGAAGATTGCTCTAATCAGGCGAGATTTATCTCTTTTGCTTTTCTTTTAAATTTGGCTAATTTAGAATCTGAAATTTCTAGGGTATGAATAAATGGATCAACACCAGCAATACTGTGGACAGCATGCCTTCGCTGCCTTTCCAGCTGTACCAACCAAAAGGCGTGTCTTGCACCGAGTGAAAACCTCATAAGGTTTGTTGGCTAGCTGGTGATAAATAGTGACCGGAAAAGGGTAAACAAGCTTCATTATGTCGATCAACAGTTGCATAAGGAAGTGCTCTACATAGCCGACGTACAGCTCCATTAGAAAATAGATGTGGCTGACATATAGTTGCATCAGGAAACGCCAAATGCGGCCAACGTATAGTTGCATAAAGAAACTCGTATCTGCATACAAAGCACTCGACGTAGCAGACATATACACCTCGATATTACAAACCCGGATATAACGAAGTGTTCGTTATAATCAAGTAAATGAAGAGTAGTTTTGCAATAGACAATGTGTTAGAAATACACCTTTATAACAAATTTTTAGATAAGACAAACTTATGTTTTTGCAAGATACTACTTGTAAGATACTACTTGTAAGATACTACTTGTAGGATACTACTTGAGAGTAGTTGCAATATGAAACCCAAGCGTAGCTGGCATATAAATGCATAAGAAAGCGTTGAACGTAGCCGACTAATCGCGCTCTTTTTGCTTTCCTACCATTGCAGAAACTCGCCGAGGTTCAGCCCAAGGGCCCCTACCACATAGTTGGCTACTCCTTCGGTGCCACGGTAGCCTTCGAGATCGCCGTGCAGCTGCAAGCGGCGGGAGCGTCCGTGGCCAGCCTGACCCTCCTGGACGGCGCGCCCCACTACATGGCCGTGCACACGGCTCACCACAGGTCTCGCTTCACCGGCAGCAAGGACGAAGAGGAGTCCGCGCTCTTCTGCGCCTTCCTCATGCAGTACCTGAACATCGACTACATCGAGGTGGGTTTCCCTGTTGCCGAAATTTGCGGAATGGTGAGCGTTTGAGATGCCATTGTGGCCCGAACTATCCAACCACACTCGCATATAACACGTTATTCTATGCAAGAGAGCAGAAAAAAAAAAAAAGCTTCACCCGAGTGTGAAAGCTGTTGGTTAGAAGTCTGAATCTAAAATGATCACTGGTATGAGGATAAGGAAATCGAAGAAACATCCAGCACTATTACAGTAAAAGAATTACACAATTGTAGTGAACAGCTAGACATAATAATAAGTAGAGGTGACAGACTTTGGCATTTGCAAATAAATGGACTCTGTCAGTATAATCGAACCTCAGTATAACGAGTATGGATAAAATGAATCATCGGCTGTTGCAAAGTGATTGAGAAATGACCTTGCCATTACTACAGCATTCAAAACATGGAAAAATAACAAATTTATAACGACTGCATCAGATGCGATCGTGTTATAACAAGGCCTGATGAACACTTGCAGCGGGTCACAACCTTGATGCCAACAGCCGTGTCAATCATGCTTCCGGTTGTACGCATGTCAGCGTGCCTGAGCCCCCTTTTGAGAACCCTGGCCTTTTGTTGACGCAGGTACGGAAACAGATGAACCAGTACCCGAACTGGGACGCCAAGCAGGAGGCGGCCACCGACATCCTCCTCAAGGCGTACCCCAACGTGCACCCGAGCCGCCAGGACGTGGCGACGGCCACACGAGTCTTCTACGAGTTCCTCAAGGCCGGTTCCAACTACAAGCCGCACGCCAAATTCCACGGCGACGTCGTGCTCATCAAGGCGTCCAGGCCACGAAAGATGGCGAGCCAGCTCCCGTCCGACTACGGTCTCTCCGAGGTGAGGACAAGTTTTTTGCTAGACTATGAAAGCACGACTGTAAGGTTCACTTGGATTGATGGCCAAATCGGTGTGTGTGAGCACTTACTGTCAAATGTATGAGGTCATGGGTGACCACTAGTACAAATGAATGAGGCCATAAGTACTGTAAGGAGGAACATGGGCAAGTTGTTACGGTTCACTTCGAGAACAGCACAGCAAGTCTGCACCTGTCCCATTGTATCTTTATTCATCCTTGTTCTGCTTTGCTCTTTTTGAAATGAAATCGTACATGAGTAACTACACGTGGGCGCTTGGTTATTAAACTGAGTGTATGTATTGTGACTGGACTTTGGGTGTGTAGTAAAATTTTGCTGGGAACGACTATGAATTTTCGAAGTGAGAGAAAAGGAACATTTCTTTCTTGTGGTGTAAAACTGCGTGCTCGAACAGTAAGTGGATTGTGCTGTTGAGAGTAGCAGATCTGATTGGAACAATCTTTGACAAAGGAAAAACCATTGAGCAATTAAGCTAGTCGTGGCTTTGTGCAAGCACTACTTGGGAACTCGTGTCTCGTTACGCAATAATGATTCATGCGCCAAAATGTTTTCCATTCTCTCAAATCTTTTCTTTTATGTGACCGACAGTGATTTTCTATGCGACTGACGGGAACGCATGACATTTAATTGTTTTTCTCTTCTTCGCAGTGCTGCAACGGCAAGGTCGAAGTCAAGGAGGTCGAGGGACTCCACGAAAACTTCATCCTCGGTGAAGGCGCGAAGAAGTGCGCGGCCATCATCAGTCAACAAGTGAAACACTGAACCGGAAAAGAAAAAAAACCACCAACAACCACCCTCCATATTTTGAAAAAGAATTCCAGGTTATCCCCTCTCCCATCTTCCTATATGACACAACCCCTTTCCCACCTAGACTGGCTGGACCAGGCTTTTTAGGGAACAAGTGTTTTGGCAGCAAAAAAAAAAAAAAATGACGGAGCCATTACGATGTGGACTGTACAGAGGAGTAAACGCATTCCCGTCGAACGTGTGGACAATTTGGACGTGAGCATGCGAAAGTCCCATCGATCCCATGAGCAGCAGCTGCCTGTGTAACCGTGGTGCTACCAGAGCTGGCCAGACGCTGCCACATCGTCAGCGGTGGCTGCGCGTTTGATACCAGGTTTTAAGGGAAAAAGAAAAAGTTCATGTGCGATGTCGCGGGAGAGTTGGTGCTACCAGTGTACGAGAATCGCAGTGCATTCCATGAACCCGAGAGCGCCAAAACAGTGATACACATCTCTTGAAGTCGCAGGAAGATGGACAAGGAAGTTTGGAGAGAATGAGAGAGGAACGAAACAAGAGTGCGAAAGAGAGTATATATATATACATATGCACATTGGTAACTGCCCGAAAAGTCGTGTTTGCCGTTCGTAAAACGAGACGAGACACGGAGTCGAGACAGTTGCAAGACTTCACAGATGCGCGCTTTCTCTGTCCTTCTAGGGATTGCATCTTTTTTTGTCTCCTGTTTTGTTGATGTGACTTGTTTCTTTTCTCGTGTAATCACATGTACAGAGAGTGCCGCCTTTAAGGCAAAGAGGCTGCCGTGTATTTATGTAATTGCCATACCCGTGATGGAAACCACATCCATGTTCCTTATTGTGCTTGTTCATTTTTGTTTCTATTTTGGAACCTGATAATAAAAGACTTGTATCATGTGTCATACCTTCTTCTTTCGAGTGCTTGTTTTTATATTGAGTGCTGAGTGAACGATTGTCATGGAGACAATAAGTAATTTGTTCGCGGTATCCTGAATACGCAGTGCATTACAAGGAGACAGTCATGCCCTGTTGACCTCATCATAACCAGAATGTGAATGGCAAGAAAGGGAAAATTACTTCGATTGGGAGTGCCAAAATGACTAGCATACATGGCATATAACGAGCAATACATAAAGACTACAATAGACAGTAAGGGTGAAATGCCAGTGATGAAAAATTTGAAACAACTTCACATCTCGTACAGTGTAATACAGCGGAATATAACTATACATTCTAACTCCTTTACAAGAGACACTGATACAAGAGACAAATGGATGCAAGACGCACCAGTGTGCCTACAGTAAAGTACGGGTTCATAAGACGATGCATATGAGGTACCCTGCTTATAAGAGGCATCTTGCATGAAAGAGAACTGCCCGGAGCATGCCTCTTGTAAAGAGTTTCAACTGTGTATACACACACAGTAGTCTGTGTGTGTATACACAGTGACAAGACGGTAGTTTTGTCGGCCATGACAAGACGGTAGTCGTGTCACGGCCGGGTGGGTAATGATATCGTTTTCATGAATGCAGATTTGAAAGCTTAAATGAACTTGCTACACTAGGATGAAAAGGATCAGCAAATTTGAAAGCATAAGTGTGCAAAAGACATTTACAATAATCTATCTAATTATTGAGGTACAGTGAATGGGATCACGCCCACATTTGTTGGCTTAAATACTCTAATGAGTTTTCGTGGCACATTTTATATATACATAAAATGTTGCTGCTGTTCACACTGTGCAAGCCCAAGAACAAAAACTACCAGGCCTGTGCGGAAAGCACTGCACTGTCGCAGTGAAACTTCAAGAGCAGCCTTTCAGATGCCTTTCAGAATTCTCTCGGGGCGACTGTATAATACCAAAGCACATGCAAGGTGTCCGGTGAACTACAAATCATCACCTTTGTGAAGTAGCGAAGCACGCGGCCACTATGTCGTCCTTCGTACTTCTGCATATGAGCGAGGTACCTGCTACACATATGTAAGGCAGCGTGTGCACTTGATTAACTCTGCGTGTGACGGATCAAGATGGGGAATCATGGATGAGCACATTCTTGTAGTGGGTGGGAAGCCGAAAACCACACGCTCGTTGTGCAATTAGCGCTGTGTGACGCCTGCCCACAAAACGCAACACCTACAAAGAACGTCTCGAAACGGCTACTACAGCTTAGACGTAAGCTTGGTCTACAAGCTTGGTTGATTGATTTGTGGGGTTTAACGTCCCAAAACCACTACTTGGTTATGAGAGACGCCGTAGTGGAGGGCTCCGGAACTTTTGACCACCTGGGGTTCTTTAACGTGCACCCAAATCTGAGTACACGGGCCTACAACATTTCCGCCTCCATCGGAAATGCAGCCGCCACAGCCGGGATTTGATCCCGCGACCTGCGGGTCAGCAGCCGAGTACCTCGGCCACTAGACCACCGTGGCGGGGCGTTGGTCTACAAGCTAGAAGAACCAAAATGGACATTTTCTTTTCAAAGTTTTATATTTACGTTTCAAATGTGCTTGCATACTATTTATTCTACCTAACAAGTTCACGCCTACTTAGAGACATTTCTCAGACATTTCGTCTGAAAACGCGAGTGCAAAACGATATCCTCATGCAGGGGTGGCACCATCTGGGCTATGGGGTGCTGGAGCACCCCAAAACTGCCTCCTGCCCCCTTTGCCTCCTCCTCTAGAGCAATGATGATATGTGGGGTCTAACGTCCCAAAACCACCATATGATTATGAGAGACGCCATAGTGGAGGGCTCTGGAAATTTCGACCAACCTCCAGAGCAAGCATAGTAAAACACAACGCACCTGTTCCCAACATACATGGAATACACGGTGATAGCTACAATAGCCAAACAATTCAGCATATCACTAAGAAAGTGCACAATGCCATCAGGCTCATCAAAAGAGGACTAACCACCAACATGGGCTTGGAGAAGACAACGCTGCAAGACTAGTTCACTCGTTTGTGCTATATTACTTCGCCTACATAGCAGCCATGCACGAGTGGCAGAGATTCAAAAGATACAAACTCAATGCGTTGCTGAGGAAGGTAAGCAAGGTAGCTCTTGGGCTACCTGTGTACATCGAAACTGAAGTACTCATGCAGCTAGAGATGCACGATACATCAGAGGAAATAACCAGGGCACAAGAAAGAGCCCAGTTCATACTCAATTTACTCAGCAGGAAGGCACATGCTCAAACATATTGGATTGCCACCAATTACAGCGATAGATGACAACCGCAAAGAAATGCCTAATAATCTAAAGGACAACGTAACAGTTATGCCAGCTCTAAGGAATCTTTACCCCATTAATAATGTGAGCAGAAGGCAAGCCGGAGCCAAAGCCCTGGTAGAAAAAGCTAAATATCAGGCTGAGGAATGTTCGTTTGTTGACGTGGCTTTCATGTCCAATAAACGAGCCTTGACAACAGTACTTGAGATTGGTAAAGCTGAACTAATCTGAAGCGTACAGACACGAATGTCCAACAGTGAACAACGTTTATTGGGAGCGAGGCTTTTTATAGCCTCTGAATGGTATGCGCACACAACGTGCGCAGTGGCAGTGACATGTGCAAATGACGATGCATCAGCCTTCTTTCCCTTAAGGCTGGTAGCGATCCGGCGGCGTCGGTTTCTGGTGGACCTGCGTAACATGGTTTTGCCAGGATCGAACTCTTTATTGCCATCAGGTTGCGCGCCGCTGGCGTCATTTCCAACCTGGTTGTCATGCGTATTTGGTCGGCTGTCTGTGTCTGGCACACCTGGGCTCTGGGGTTCTCTTGAGGTCAGTGGTGCACCGGTTTCGCCAGCTTCCGTCTGCGGTGCCTCAACCCCGGGCTCTTGCTTGACTTCTGCTTCACCAGCAGCGAGTCCCGTGCTGTCGGTTTCTCTTCCTCTCAACTGGTCATAATGCCGGCGATGATGTTCGCCGTCTGCGGCCTTGATGGTTACCATGCGGTGGCCTTCGGGGGTCTGTACGACGCCAGCCTTCCACCTGGCTCCTGTCCCGTAGTTCCTGTACCAAACAGTCTCCAACTTGGTGAGTGGTTCCGGGGTGCTCCGTATCTGCGTGAGAAAATGGCCGACATGACACGATGTTATCCAACTTGCATCGAGGCTCAAAACCCAGCAGCATGAACGCTGGCGTTTTCCCGCTGGGCAGAGGGGTGCGGCGATACTGCCACAGAATTTGGTCTATTCGGCCTTGCAGTGTGCCTCTAGCGTTCTTGCGCAGTCCCAGTTTAATCGTTCGCACTGCCCTCTCTGCTAACCGTTGGACTGCGGATGATAAGGCGCGGTGCGAAAGTGGCGAATTCCGTTTTCATTCATGAACGACTGAAACTGCGCGCTATAGTGAACTGTGGCCCGTTATCGGAAACCACGGTTCGGGGCAGGCCAAACCTAATAAACATTGATTGTAAGGCTTCGATTGTCCGTCCCGCGCTGGCTATCTTGCTCACCTCTGATTTATATGTGGGGTTTAACGTCCCAAAACCACCATACGATTATGAGAGACGCCGTAGTGGAGGGCTCCGGAAATTTCGACCACCTGGGGTTCTTTAACGTGCACCCAAATCTGAGCACACGGGCCTACATTTCCGCCTCCATCGGAAATGCAGCCGCCGCAGCCGGGATTCGAACCCGCGACCTTCGGGTCAGCAGCCGAGTACCTTAGCCACTAGACCGCCGCGGCGGGGCTGGGCTCACCTCTATCCACTTCGTGTGCGAATCAACCGCGATGAGCAACATATGTCCGTCAACTGGGCCGGCATAGTCTACGTGCACCCTTGACCACTTTTCCTTGGTTTCCGGCCATGGCACAGGCTCCTTGGCAGGTGGCATGCTGCTACACTGCACACATACAGGGCAAGTGTTTACCTAACGTTCAATGTCTCGATCCAGCCCAGGATACCAAAATATGGAGCGCACCAACTTCTTCATCGACGTCATCCCTTGATGAGTCTCGTGCAGCATGCGTAGTACGGAATTCCGGGCGGCGACCGGAATTATCGCTCGGTGGCCCCAGTAGACAATGTTATTACTGCACACAAGTTTGTGTTTTTTGAAAAAGAATGGACGTAAGTCTGGTTTTGATCATGGTAGTTTCCTAGGCCAGCCGTCGCGAATATAGACAGCGACTTGCTTGAGGGTGCTATCTGCTTTTGTCGCCCGGGCCGAATCACTAGACGACATCAGGGTGGTGTCTAGTTGCTCAGCAAAAAGTACGTACTCACGGGCGTCGTTATTGATGGACTCCATGGTACTGGCATCGTGCTGGTAGCTTGCCGGAAGGCGGCTCAGGGCATCAGCTACCGGAAGGGTTTTTCCTGCCTTGTACTCGATCGTGTACGTGTAGCCGCTGAGTAATAAAGACCAACGTTGGATCCGTGCCGCTGACAGAGCAGGTACGGGCTTGTACGGGCTAAGCAGTCGCATAAGTGGCTTGTGCTCTGTAATTAGCGTGAAAGTATTACCCAGTAGGTACTCACGAAATTTGGTCACCCCAAAGACAACTGCCAGCGCGTCACGCTCAATTTGTGCGTAATTCCGCTCTGCGGCAGTCAGAGTGTGCGCCCGGAATCCAACTGGCTTCGCTTCTCCGTTGACCCAGTGGTATAAAACAGCCCCGATGCCGTAAGACGACGCGTCCGTTTCTAACACGAGGGGCTTTTGCGGATCGTAGTGCGTGAGGAACTTGGCGCCTTTGACGAGGCGTTTCATTGCTTCGAAAGCGGCCTCTTGTCTTGCTCCCCACTGCCAACGGGCGCTTTTCTTTAACAGTTCATACAACGGTGCGAGAACAGTGGACAAGTTGCCAAGGAATGCATGGTAATACGTCACAAAGCCGGTGAATGACCACAGCTCTGCCACACATGTGGGCCTGGGCATTCCTGATACTGCTTCAATGTTCTCCGCTTTCGGCAAAAGGCCATCTGCGCATTTGCGGTGCCCAAGATACTCAACTTCTTTCTTCCGTATTTTGCATTTGCTTGGGTGAAGCTTCACACCGTAGTCCCGTAACCTCTGGAAGACTTCGCGCAATTTTTCGCAGTTGTCTTGCTTCTCTGTCACAAATAAACTTGAACACCCGGTATTCCTTGAAGAATGGCTTCCATGCGTCTCTGGAAAATTGCTGGGGCAGACGCTACACCGAAAGGGAGCCGGTTGAAGCAGAATAGTCCTTTTTGCGTGTTGACTAGAAGCTGCTTTGCGTTCTCATCTAGAGGTAGCTGACTGTAAGCGTCCTTTAGATCGACTGTAGAGAACACTTCGCCTCCACTTAAGCTAGCAAAGATGTCTTGAATTTTGGGAAACGGATATTTTTCCGTGTGGCAAGCAGCGTTGACTGTTACTTTGAAGTCACCGCAAAGTCGTATGGACCCATTTTTCTTTACTACCGGAACAAGAGGCGTTGCCCAGTCAGCGCAAGCAACTGGTGTCAAGATTCCTGTCTGAACGAGACGATCTATCTCTTGGCTAACGGCTTCTCTCATCCCGTAAGGCACGGCACGTGCCTTAAAGAAACGAGGTACGACACCTTCGCGCAAGCGTAGTCAACGGGTGGCCCTTCGATTAAACCTAGCTCTTCCGAGAACAAGTCCTGAAACTGGTCTAACAACTGCTGCACTTGTAAATCGTCCTTAGTAGAGGATGGCTTACCGGGGGCAGCCTTCATTCCGACGGCGAGAACCTGCCTTCCGTGCTGTTCGAGGGCTTTGATGACGTCCCGCCCACACAGATCCGGTCCAGAGCACCCCAGCACCACCAAGGTAGCGTCCAGTGTGGTCCCGCCGTACGTCACCGAGATATTGAGTTGACCATTGACGGGAAGTTGACCGAGGAAACAAGTCAGTTGCAAGTTAGTCTTCTGGAGCCGAGGCCAAAGGTGACGGTATTTGGTGTAGGTAGGCCATGTGATGATTGTCACGGGGGGACTGGTGTCTACTTGCATTCGGAGAGCCACGCCATCCCATCCCATGGTGCGATAAATTGGCTGGACCATGTTCACCGATGCCGCTTGCAAGTTGAGCAGAAATTGTTCGTAGTCGTCATTATCAGACCACTGATTTTCACAGTGGAATACTTTGTTTTGCCGGGACTGGTGCTGCTGGCACACACGGGCTAGGTGTCCTTGCCTCTTACAAGTGAAGCATTTAACAGAACGGAACTTGCATTTTTCCGCTGTATGACCACTTTTGCCGCAGCATGGGCACGTCCCTTCGTGCCGCCAGTCTTCCCTGCTCGCCGACTCTCGTAGTGACGGATGCCTAGCTGGTTGGCCTCTGCGCTTCATCGTCATAGCGTGCACATTGTCCGTGTTTTGCGCGCTGGCCATGTGGTCCACGTTTGCCGCTGTCATCTCTGCTGCACGCGCTGCTCTTCCGCCTCCCTCAGCGTGAGCTGCGCTTTTGCCAACAGCTGCCGACGAACACTAGCGTCGCGCAGGCCGCAAACAATGCGGTCCCGTAGCGTCCTGTCGAGGGCGCTACCGAAATTACACCTGCTTGCAATCTTTCGTATTTCCACGAGAAATTCATTTACCGACTCTCCTGCAAGCTGATTCCTTGTGAATAACTTGTACGATTCTGCGATTTCGTTGCACGCCGGAGCAAATCGCTCACCCAGGAACTTCACAGCGTCTTCGTATTTCAGGTCCTGTATCTTCGCCGGCGCGCATCGTGCAGCCAATAAATCCACTGTCTTTGTGCTCAACGCTGTGACCAAAATTGCCCTGCGCTTCTTCTCGTCCGTGACGTCGTGAGTCTCGAAGTATGCTTCCAAGCGTAGCCGGTAAGCCTCCCAGTTGTCCGCCTCCTCATCAAAACCCGGTGGGCACGCGTGCACAGCAATGGTCGCAGCGCGACCAACGGTTCAACCGCCTCGTCGCCACTGAAGCGTACAGACACGAATGTCCAACAGTGAACAACGTTTATTGGGAGCGAGGCTTTTCATAGCCTCTGAAGGGTATGCGCACACAACGTGCGCAGTGGCAGTGACATGTGCAAATGATGATGCATCATAATCGACTCGGCTTCCATGTACACCACAGAATCAGAAATTGCCGCGAGCAAGATGGCCACTGCATTGGCACTTTTAGACCCAAATAGATCGAGAATCCGCAGTGGTTTTGGGGCAGCCATCCGAGCATTTGCCAAAGGAGTAATCGCAAGAAAGCCTCGCAAAGCCCAAGAAAGAAGTAAACAAACCACACATTACTATTTGCTTTCCTGCTCTTATGGAAGAAATTGACGGTGCTCCTGCGAACCTCAACGAATCTGCCCATAGTGCTGCTCGAGGACTTAATTGTATACCATACAGCCACTAGGCAAGAAGATGCTGAGGTTTCAGACTGCATTCAGAGATCACCTCCTCTCATGCAACGATCTAACCGAACACTTCTACCTAGGACACCCCTGCACACAGTAAACTTAACAGAGCTCAGTCCATTACGCTAATTGTATTAGAAACAAGAAGTTACCCGAACCCCTTAGCAATATTTTTGCGATAAATGTTGCAGCGATCAGGTCTGGGATAAGGCCATGATTAGGCGTTGCGCGTGACGTCATTTTCGGCTGGCAAAGTGAGTCACCGCCATGTTTGTCAACATTGAGTCAGGCTAGAGTGTACTAGTACACTGTAATCAGGCTGCGCGCGCAGCTTCCTGCTGCGTCGGAGCTTGTGGGCGTCAACCGAGCGTTATGTCGAAAGAAAATGTGCGCGCGCTTTGCCCGTCGTTCTTTGAAGAACTTGTGGGACCGACTCGTGCACGTTACCGAGCAAAAATGGAAATGTGCAATATGGCATCCTGTACAAACTGCGCAACGTTTATAAGCGCGAAAATGCACGCGACAGCGACGAGCGACGCTATGAGCGACGAAACAGGACGTTCGCGCCACGTGTCGCGGGCTCGTTTTCGCGCGATCGCTCGGTTCTCCAGATTTGGAAACCGTCGTTCATCGCCCGGAAGTGCTGCGCTCAAGCAGCCAATAGCGAAAAACCGGAAAAGACGAAGACTACATAGGTGCACGTGACCCTGCCCGAGTCACGTATGCGCAACAAGAAATAACGCAATGTTTATTACGCATGCGCATATAAAAAAGTGCTGCAAGGCAATAATAAACACTTTCCGTTCCATTACACAACAATATATCTTATTTTTAAATTGGAAACCGCTCGCTACGCGGTTTTCTTGGTGCGAGTTGACGGCCTCATGCCAGCAACAGTGGAATTCGCTCGCCGAAGCCGTCGCGTGAATGAGGTTTGCCTGCGCTAGCGACTGGTCGCGCGACGCCGATCTAGGTCGCGTCGCTTGTCGCTGTCGCGTGCATTTTCGCGCTTATGAGGTTTGGGCACGCGCCGACATCGTGATCTATTCGGTCTTTTAGACAAGTCACGTCAGGCTGCAACAAATGAAGGTCTACAAGTCGCTGGACGGCCACAACTACTTCACCAGCAGATGGGCGAATAGCGTATGAGCAAAGCAGCTACTATCACAACGTGTCGTCGTTCTTAGCGAGGTTAGTTACTACGCGATTTCACGTTACGGTCGAAGTTAAACGTCATTTTTGTCAAGACGAATGGGCTTCGACAGGATCTCATACCGATGGTTCATCACGTTCTGGTTTTGCGTCCATGGCAGGCAGGGCAAGCGATGTTCGGTGAATGGCGTACCCGCTACGACCGCATCCAGCGTGTTCGTCTGTCGCTTTCTAGAGTGGTGAAAACGCGCACATGCTGGGATAGTAGTCCGGTCATAACAGCCGTGGTCCAGCAGTATAGGCTCGGTGTCTACTCGAGGTTCACACATATGTGTGAACCTCGACTGAACACGTTCGCGTATGTTGCACCGTTAGACCTCGGCTCCCTCTCAAGGGACTCCCAAGACGAGACCGCGGTTTCCTTCTCCGTCTCCGCACCGGAGACAACTACACCGCCGAGCGAAAACATCGGCACTCCGGGCGTGGCAGTCCATACTGCATGGACTGCGGCGACCTGGAGACTCTGGACCACCTTTTGCTTCATTGCCCGGCTGGTGACGCGAGCAGACAGGTGATGCTCGCAACGTACGGAGCTCTCGGCCTGCCTCGGACAACAACTGAGCACCTCTTGTTCCCGAACAGTGGCCGCGCGCATATCAAGCGTGCCCTTTCAGCGCTGCTCGACTTTGTAGACGGAAGCGGACTGCGTGAGCGAATTTAGAGAATTCGCGCCCCGTGATTTTGGTAGACGATCTGTGCGTCCCCCCCTTCCTTTGCTCGCTCTCTCCTTTCTCTTTCCTCTCTTCGCTCAAGTCTATTATCCCCCATTCCCCTTCCCATGTGAACCACTGCTGAGGTGTCGCACTTAGCTGCAGACAGTTGCGGGGTTCACTTTTCTTTTCTTTTCCAATTTTAAGAACCACTTCCCCCGTATGACAACACGAGACGAGAATTTAGGTACAATTCAGGAGAAGTGACGTAATCACGTCGGTAAGCGTGGTAATCCCTGGACATAACTCGAAAATACCCTTGCCTGTGATGAAGTGATGAGTGCAGACACGGATGCATTTCTCTTTCTTCAGGTTTTCTCGGTTATTATGCGCCAGCCAAGCGATACGGTGCTTTTCGGACAACATCCTCGTTCGTGCGCACTGATATGTAATAATCCCGGGAAAACTAACTGTGCCTTGTCCTTAGAAGCAGAAGTTCCACTTCTTGTTCTGCATCAAAAAATGGCATAGATAGTCGGGGGTGAAGCCGGTAACGCGACCGAAAACCAGATCTCGCCGCTGCGAAGCTCCTGTCTATACGCTTCCAGGCGGCTGCATGTATATGTTGACAAACATGGCAATTCTCGGTCCTCTCGTTCCCGGATGGGACGTATACGTGCAAGTTGTGCAACTCATGTATAAGGAAAACAGGAACGATGGGACGCTGCCCTGTGCAGTTCTATACAGTAGCGCTGCCCGCAAAGCGGCTGAAAGACTAGGTCTTACGGTCCCATTGTGGGAGCGGCCCGCTTCGGGCTAGAGTCACTGGAAAACCTAGTTACTGTTGCGACGCGCGCATCTGACGACGTTACGAAGGGCGCCACGAATCTCACCGCTGCAACAACTGTTTCGAAAGACGGCGACGCCAACACGGTCCCGAAGGCGCCACTGCTTCGAACTCCGCCGGGAAGGTCACCAGCCGTTCTGGTAGCGTAGGTTTCTCAGCTCGCGACTGCTTCTGCGCAGAGCTGATAGACGAGCGGACGAGACGACGGTGAGTTAAACAAGGTTTATGTACAGCATATATACAGAGGCATTACAAATTCGGCACTGGGGCCGACAGCTTAGAGACTCGAAGAACCGAGCTCTCCTCTCTAATACAAAGATCTGCTCTCAAATAGGCCTGCTGCTAACACATAGCTCAACTGCGACACACATGTCTGCTGCTAACACATAGCTCGACTCTCTATCACATAGCCTTCTTCTCTGACACACATGTCTGCTCTCTGACACACATGTCTCAACTGCAAACAGATAGCTCAACTGCGACACACATGTCTGCTCTCACATAGGACTGCTGCTCGCGACGCGCCACAGGGCTCCTTTTATATGCACCGGGTGGATTCTTTCAATAACCAAATGTCCAACCAGAAGCGCCGCTGGTCGTGAGGTCAGAATCCTCCAATGGGGTCGCCGCTGGGCCGCCGCGTCATTCTTTCTCATCGAATCTGGAGAGGCTGCGTTGCAGGTGGCTGCACCTAAGGACGAGTGACGTCGCCAGGCATTGCGTCAGACCCACCAGACAGGAAGGCGCCGGTTGCTTGCTCGACGGGCTCGCTGGCTTAGGTGACTCACTGAACGTGCGCAGCAGAAAGGCGTCGTCGCGTGATGACGCCGTTAAGTTGTTCATCGCGTCAGGCGGGCTCGCGTGCTGGCCTTGACACAGATTTCCTTTTTCCGAGGCATGGACGTTCACTGCGGACTCGCAGGCATAACATTACTCTACTTCGAGCTAGAACACTATAATGATTTATTGGACTATATTAAGGTTCTTTCATCCATTCATTCTACCCCCCCCCCCCCCCCCCCGCTTCTGAAGGAATTTAACCTTTGTCGTAAGTGCGAGTGCGAACCCCCCCCCCCCCACACACACACTAATGGAAAAACTCTGGCGCCACTCCTGCCTCAAAGATTGTTCGAATGTTTTGTCGGAGCTCCAAAATGCCAAAACGGCACGTCAAAGTTAAGAGCGGCCACATTCCGGTCAAGTATATATGACGCAAACGAAAACGCCAGGCCTGCTCGGAACCCGCAGCATAGTCACAGTGAAAGCTGAAAACGCGGCCTTTCAGAGCCTTAAAAAAAAAAAAAACTCTATTTGGGTAACTGCTACAAGCACACTTGCTGGGTACCCACTACGGCATTATTAATCATAATTTCTGGATAGTAGGCCACCATTCACTATGCTATCCATCGTCGTTCTTCGGATAAGCGTGGTTGGTATCCGCTAAACACTCGCAAGGAATATTGTACTATTTGTTCGTGCAGTGGCTGACGACGATCGGGAATTATGCCTGAAGTGGGTATGCGAAGCTTTTATAATGCGTTGGAGCATTGGACGACCCACTCATTACGCTATTGGCATTGTGCGACGACTGGTTGGTCCTTTGCTGTTCTAAAACGTTTTATTACTCACATTAACGCGATTACTTTCTCGACGTCAAGCCTGCCTAAGGCAAGTTTGCGAAGTCCCAGGCACCGGTGTTGCGCGGTTGTAGAGTACCGGGCTGGCACGCAGATAATTTGAATTCGAACCCATCTGTGTCCTTTTTTTTAATTTACTGAGTTTTTTATTTTATTTCGTGTGATAGTGGTTACTGACACCGGCGGCGGCAGACAACTACAGCGCCACGCGTGACCCGTGTTGTGATCTCATAGCAGCTTTCCCTGTAAAACAGAGCCCCAAAACGTTTCTTTTACACAGTTGAATAAGAACATTCTTTTCAAACCGTCGATACGCTCATGTGATAGTGATGACATCAGCAGTCCGCTCGCGTAGCATGCATCGACTGACGGGGCAAAACTGAGGCACGCCAGCAGCGTGCTATCGTGATTCGGCCAGCAGTCGCGTTGAAACGTGCCCATCAGTGTCGTGCACCGGCGTTAACGGAGGCCTCGCCTTTGTGATGACTGTTGAGAAAAGCACGAACCGCCGTCCCCAAGGCGAAGCCCCCCGTTGACTTGTTATATCCCGCATGATGATAGCATAGAGTTTCTCAAAATTAACTAGAGGGCACTCTGGCGCTGCGATAGTTCAGCGACCATGGGAATGATGGGTAGTACACACATTTGCCTGGCCTTCGTACTTGCGGGCGGCGAATCGTACTTGCGGCGTCGTTTATTGCTGTGTTTCGGTTTTGTTTTGAAAGAAAGATTGAACCCTTTTAAACTTCGTGAGCCCATTTGGAAAGTAAGTCAAAAAAATAAAACGGTGAAGCGCAACCGCTGAACATTTGCTAATACTTGTTTCGTAAGAAAACAGCTCCAAGCCACACAAACACACACGGAGCCAAAGGCAGGCCAGAAGTACGAAGATTAGACAAATGCACGGAGGACAAATGTGTGTACTACACTACCCATCATTCCCATGCTCACTGAAGCACCGTGCGTTGCAGCTCCCTTAGACACTAGCGCCAGAGTTCCCTATAGTAAGTATTGTGGGAAACTCTATGGATGATAGCGTCCATCCCAGGGGCGTTGCCAGTTTTTTTTTTTTTGAGGGACACCGACGACAATTGTGCTCCTTCCGGGGAACAGGGATGGTACAGAACTTATGCGTTGCGTTTTGGCTATGCTTGCTCTGGGGGGAGGGGGGCAAGGGGGGGGGGGCTGGCGAGAATAGGGGGACCTGCAGCCCCCTCGTGCCCCCCTCCACCCCCCTCTGGCGCCACCCCTGGTCTATGTTCTTCTTCCGTGCTGCCGCTAGTACCCATCATTGGCAACAGACAAAATTTGACAAGGATGAAGGACGTTAAGCAATAGAATACTCTAAAGGCTAGCAGTATTGTAGATACTAGTACCACATGCAAAACGCTCTACAATCATATTGATCATAAAGCAATTTGGAACGTTCCCATATGGAAAATTACGAGATTTTCTAAACACCGATTTTCCGTAGAGGAGTAGTGTAGCCTCGAACCGCTGTATTTTCTTCACTCCTTTCCACTACGCATCTTGCTGCTCGGCCGTTGCTGCCATGGTGTCTGCGGAATTCCGCGTTTCGCATTGCGTGTGAGGCTAATGTGCTTTCATTTTTTTCGATGCGCTAAAGCAGTTGACCTGCCGAAAATCGAATTTTCGGCCGATAACAGGTTTCGCTCTGCTTGGCGGCGACAACATCGCATCGAAGACAGCCAGCCGAGACAAGCGCCAGCGCAGCATGCTTCGAAATGACTTCACATAAGGTGAGGCGCCGTTCTGCGACAAATATTTCGTTATACGTGGTGTCTGCGTTTGTGGCCATTCCCTCAACCTCGGAGAAAGAATTCGTGCTCTGTGTCCCCAACACAGCAGCTTGTGATACCGCTTGGATGCTGGTACACTGTATCGTCTGCAGCAAAACCGAAGTATGTCAAAGCTGACCGGTAATACAGAGAATGATTTTTCTAGACTTCTCTTGTAGGACCAACATTGCTAATTTCTGTGCAACAACACACAAGGTAAAATGCCTGCGGCCAACGAAATCTAAGTGCGTGTCACTTCGAGATTGTCGATCACTTTCCAACTACATGACAGAAAGGCCCGCCTAGCATAAGCGTCTTTTTTTTTTCTGATCAAGAACGTCCCTCTGACATTGATTTGAGGGCAGGTACTTTCTCGACTAGTTAATTTTATGACGATAAATGCAGGAGCGTTACAACAATGCCTCCCCCCTTTTCCCGCGACAACCTGTGTGTTGCGAATAATCGATCCCACCTTGGTTAAAACCAGATCATTACCTAAACACGTGCATTTGACGTGATGCTTCTCAAGTATACGCACCCCCCCCCCCCCAAAAAAAAAGCAGAAGGAAAGTGTTATTGAAAACGGGGTTGCTTTCGCTGTTCGCACCAAAGCTAATATACGCCATGCCGAGCTTTCAGATGTGCAAAACACGCTTATTTTATTTGCCCCGCCGCGGTGGTCTAGTGGCTAAGGTACTCGGCTGCTCACCCGCAGGTCGCTGGTTCGATTACCGGCTGCGGCGGCTGCATTTCCGATGGAGGCGGAAATGTTGTAGGCCCGTGTACTCAGATTTGGGCGCACGTTAAAGAACCCCAGGTGGTCGAAATTTCCGGAGCCCTCCACTACGGCGTCTCTCATAATCATATGGTGGTTTTGAGACGTTAAACCCCACAAATCAATCAATCACGCTAATTTTAATTTCCTAAGTGTGCTGCTTCTACGCCAAAGTGTGAGCTCACCCGTCGCACATTGAATGAATGAATGAATGAATGAATGAACAGAATTTATTTCTGGTGAGGTACAGCAAAACGAAGTGATGCTAAAGGCCATTCAGCCTGACGTGGCTTCGCTACGCAAAATGATAGAAGTTCAGCAAACAGTGCTACATTGAATAATAATTATAACAATACAAGGAACAGCATAATAACAGAACACAGAAATAGCATAAAAGCAAAGATGGGTGACATATAAATATAAAAAAAAGGCTGCATAGACAAACAGAATCAGACATCGAGGCTCTTTTCATTACATATCCAAAAAGACACATACTTACATATTGATACATTCATATAATACACTCATATATTCATACATACGATCTGCCCATATGTACGTACATAATACTGTATATACACGCGCTTTAAACTAAAGGTGAGAGTATATGTGGAACCTAGCCAGAAGTTTATTAGAAACATGATGTTTACTTTACTCAATTAATGAGGAGATGTTTTATTCGTTTCTTATCCTGCGCAACAGTCAGAGGCCATAAGCGTGTAAATACGATGACGGCACGATCGAATCAACGCAGGCATCGGTGTTTGGGTTCCTTCCATTCCGTGAACATCATATCGCGACGTTCCAAGCGGAACAAGATGATCTGTAAGAGATTATGAAGTTACGGTGGACTTCAGCATCGAAAAAAAAAAAAAACCCGAGAGTCATTTTAAACACTGCGTGCAATTAACCTGCAACTTGTGATTCTGCTGTTGGCATACGTATGAGGGAGTTTTAGAATAGCGCACCGCGAGCCCTTGCGGTGCGATCACTGCCACTGCGCATGCGTCGTAGCACGAACCGGCGTTCGCCTTCGCGGCCCGCCCGCAGAAAATCCCGAATAGCGTGCGGCGACCGCGGCCCGCGAAGTGCTGTCTGTAGCTTCCGTGCATTTGGGTTTGTGGTTGGGCGAAAAGTCCCTAGACTTTTCCCTAGGGTGAGCAAATTCTAAAACTCGCATGGCGCCCGCAACACCTGCAAACGTTATTCTAAAGCTCCCTATTCGCTCGTATCTATTCACGTGTCACCTGTTACTTCCGAAAGCTGTCCGAAATGTTATTTACCGCGAGTGCATACTACCAGAAGCCCACAAGGCCAACTATAACAAAACATACAAACTGATTGCCCATTTATACGCTCTGCTTAGTAACTGCATCGAAATTCGTCTCGCCTCCCATGTCTATATCGTCGGCCCCGCTAAGGAAACGTCTCGGGAGCCACCACGCTGCTTTTTGTTTCAGCCATTTGAAAGCTGACAGCCTGCGACACCTTCCGCAGTTTTTTAGAGTGACGGCTGCAGGCTCAGAACGCGTGATAATTTACGTAAACACAAGACGCTTGACTCTTATAGATTGATCGCTGTAAAGTTGTGATCCGCCGAATCGTTTGAAACGACAACTCCTCTTTTCCGCGTGTCAAAACTATTTTTAAAGTTTGCCCACCAGAAAGGGTCATATTGCACAACGAAAAACTATGGACCATCTCCTCGAAGGGAACCCTGATGGGATGCAAAACTGCAGAGGTGCGCACGGCATTTATTCGGTTTAAACGGGCGTTGACGCGGCTGCTGGAAGAATGGCTTGAAGCGAAACTCGATGTATCGTTTACTCTAGTAAACGTTTGTTTGAAACGCAAAGGCATGGGAAGACGCTTGCGCTCGGCTTTCTTTGCTCGCGTCTCGTCGGTGTTGAAGTCGCCATTCACGAACACGATCGGCTTCGCTAACCCTCGCAACGCCAGCGGCAGCCGGGAAAGGTACTTGTACACTAGCGGGAAACATGCCGCCACGGCGTCCCGCCCGTTGATGCGATCTCGCGGCAAGCACCGGTGCGCTGTCCACATTGTCGGCTTGTCACCCGCCGGCTCGCGGCTTCTTCTCGCCCACAGATGGAGAACGGTGGCGCGGGCGAGGTGATGCCCACGTGAGGAGTGGGCTTGAGCGTTGCGAGTGGCAAAGAGGGTGAAGGGAAAGAGCTGAAACTCAGTGAGGGCTTGGTGGCGAGGGAGAGAGACTTCCCCGCGCAATGCTAGGAGGGTGTGACGATACTTGGCACCGCTCCAACACCTGCGGCGAGGGGAGTGGTGCGGACGGATGGACAACGTTAGACAGGCTAGTCAAAGAGCTGCTTCGCATCTAACAAAAAAAAAATGCCCGCAGCTTCCCTCGGGGGAACACTGAGGAGGATGCGGACCATATAATTGGTTAACGGGGTGTTAAAGTGCGACTTACTTGGGTCGATGGCTAAATTGGTTAACGTGGTTGTGAAATGGGGTGTTAAATTGCGACTTACTTGGGTCGATGGCTAAATTGGTTAACGTGGTTGTAGGAGGGGGTGTTAAATGAGTGAACACGTACACACGTATGCGAAAGGGCGGCGCTGGTCGAAGGGACGTCGATCATTGTGTTTGTGGATTCGTTGGAATTCATTTCACCGCGACCTTGGACGTCGACGCGCCGTACAAACCAACCGACGAGCGGCAACTGAGCGAGCGAGCGCCGACCTTGAGTATATATACAGCACGACGGCGCATGCACTGTCAGCTGTTGAATGTTCTCGAAGCGCGACGCCACATGCGCGTCCACTGGAGAATCAGGAGAATTGTAGATGTCGAACGCGGTGTGTAGAGGAGGAAGGGTGCACAGATGGTGGAGGAGTGAAGCGCGCGCGGTGTGTAGAGGAGGAAGGGATGCACAGATGGTGGAAGAGTGGGCGACGGCGCGACGGCGCATGCGCGCGCGTCAGCTGTCGAATGTTCGAGAAGCGGTGTGGACGGCGCGGACGACGCGGACGGCGCACTACAAGGCGCGAGTATAAGATGCTCCGCATCTAAAAAAACATAGTGAAGGACATTGGGGCAACCTCGGCGCCAGTGACAGCGCGCCGACAGAGGAAGCATGTCAGGTAAAAGAGGACATGATCGGCGCAATTTCGCAAGCGGATACATGTGTAAACTTTTCGCGGTATAACAGGCAAACGATCGCGGTGGTGGTAGAAACATTTTATTACAGAAAATGTACCAGCGAGTTGCGGTATGTTGCATGATTGAGTGATGCGGGACGATGTGGGAGACAGCGGCGTTGCAGGAGACGCTGGCGTCAGGGAGCCACTATCAGCACTACCAGCGCGTTGGTCGGCGTTGCACCCGTGGCCAACTGTGCCACCGGGCAGTCGTCGTCATCTTCGTGGCATCAAAGGCGCGTCTTCGGACGGGGAACGAGGCGTGCGGCTGACAGGCTTAGTTGCACAGAGTGGCATAGGTGAGCATCGTGCTCCCAATCTCAGTCGACCACATACCGTGGCTTCAAAAAACTTGTTTTTAGCTTCACTTAACGTTCGGGGTCTCGCTAGCAGAAAGAAACAAAATCAACTGTATGGACTAGTTGTAGAGCGAGATCTCGACGTTATAACCGCGCAGGAAACCAAAGTTGAAGGAGAAGAAGAGACTGGGAGCATGGTGCGGCTTTTTGGTTCACGGTTCAATGTTTGTATAAGTCATGCCATTGGTTCCTCAACTGGTTGTGGCCCCGCCATGGTGGTCTAGTGGATAAGGTACTCGGCTGGTGACCTGCAGGTCGCGGGATCAAATCCCGGCTGTGGCGGCTGAATTTCCGATGGAGGTGGAAATGTTGTAGCCCGTGTACTCAGATTTGGGTGCACGTTAAAGAACCCCAGGTGGTCGAAAATTCCGGAGCTCTTCACTATACGGCGTCTCTCATAATCATATGGTGGTTTTGGGACGTTAAACCCCACAAATCAATCATCATCAAGTGGTTGTGCTTTATTTGTCCGCCAGTTGCAGGGTCTCGTCGCAGAATCTGCTTCATCTAGTCTATCGGGGAGCTAGTAGTATGTGATTTGAAGCACTTTTTTTCTAAATGGCATGTAATGACTTTGTATGCAGCTAATGCTCGAACCAAAAGGTGCGATTTCTTCTAATACCTAGATAGATATTGCGATATCGACAGGCATGTTGTAATAATGGGAGGCTTTAACTGTGTGCTTTCTGGATGCGGGGCAAAGCATTCATTTTATTAACTTTCAGAATCCCAGCCACGCTCGTCTGGGCAGAGCTTATGTAATGGCGAGTGTAATACCAATGCGTTACGAATGTTTAGTCGAGCCAGTCCTTTTTACGAATTACTGCTTAATCAGCTTTATTAAATCCGTTGTGGCGGCGCTAGACAACAGTTTTCCTGGAACCTATGGAAGCTGAATTCGCCACTATTCGAGGACGAAATTTTCAAACAGAAGATACTATATAGAAAGTGTCATCAAAATTAATGACAGCGGTGAAATAACGATTGGCGCTCACTGGGAATACTTTAAAAGCGATATTAGGATGATGGCGTCGGGAAGAACCTGTGCAATGAAGCGCGAGAAGTGAAAGGAGAAAGGACTGCTGAAACATAGTTTTACTGCATTGCTAGAAGAAGAGTCAAAATCACCAGGAACATTCACGCAAGGTATTCGCAAGGCTAGGCATAAGCTTGAAGCTTTTGACATGGAGCGTTATAGGGGGTCAATAATTTGAGCTCACGCTGGAAAGTTGGTAGCTGTTGGAACGCCGACAAAACAGTCGCTGGGTGAAGGGAAAAGATATGCCCGCGGGAATAACATCATGGAATCGCTTACACAGATGATACAGGAATAGAAAATGTTTTTTATAACTACTATCGAGATCTCTCTAAGTGATCGGAGGTCGACATAGGAATGTTTGGAGAGAAATCCTTACCTTTAATGTCAAAAGTGCCCGAAAGTCTTGTTGTAGGGTTGAAACTGCCCATTTCAAATTGGGAAGTTGAAACAGCTATTGGACAGCTCATCCCTGGGAAGTCACTCGGACCAGATGTTGAGCGCGGCCTTATAGAAAACGTTGAACTCAGACTTTTCCCCAATATCGACTTGTCCTTTCAACGAAGCTTACAAGTTCTGATCCCATTACAGCTTTCTTTGTAAAAAAAAAGGAGGGTAGGGAGTATCGGGCGAAACGGCGCCCTATAGCCGGTATACGAAATCTTCCAGGGAATACAAGGTCTGCGCCAGCGTCAATATGCATCACAACATAACGAAGCACTTTTTCGAATATATGTGTGAATCGCCGTCGCTGAGGAAAAAAAAAATCTCGAGGAGTAAGAGGGTCGGGAGGGGTATGCCCCCATTGAATCAAAGTTACGCGAGGAACATACATATGAAATTCTGAGCAATACAGTACACACACACACACACACACACACACACACACACACCACACACACACACACACACACACACACACACACACACACACACACACACACACACACACACATATATATATATATATATATATATATATATATATATATATATATATATATATATATATATATATATATATATATATATATATATATATATGGTGGGGTGATATTCAATGGATCCGGTGGATCCATTGAATATTCAATATTCATTGAGGATTCAATGGATCCTTCACTCCGACGAAGGCAGGCCCACCTGCCGAAACGTTAGTAAAACTAGTGTTTTTTTCGCACGTTTGTCGACCTCTTTTTATACTATATATATATATATATATATATATATATATATATATATATATATATATATATATATATATATATAAAGGCGCCTCATTGCCTTTCAATTACACATTAAATTCCTACAATCGTTGGCCCCTTTTCATTCCAGGGTCGTAAAAATGTGGAATCATTCCGGAATCATTCGAATTTTGGAGTGACAACTCCGCAACACTGGTTTGCTGTCGTTGTGAACAAGGCTCCCATGCACGGAGCTAAAATATGTCTTTTTTATTTTTGCGTATTTTACTTTGGTCGGTGTTTTCACTATTCTGTCGGACTCTTGACCATGGCTATACTACTTGTGGTTTCGTTTGCGTTACGACTAGTGACGACTACACCACAAGATCACAGCGTACGACAACCCAGCTCCCAGAGTTCTCCCTACTTAACACACTGCGCAAGCCGGCCTCCCGACAAGGACGGCTGTAGAATATACGGATATGAAAAAAGGGTCGCTTGGTTTTATTAAAAACATAGAAGGGTTTTTTGTGTTTTTTTCTTCGATTCAGTGCTTCACTTGTTGACTGATGATGGCTGCGCACTGCTTCGCGCCTTCGCCGTGGATGAAGCTCTCGTGAAGGCCGTCGACCACCTCGAGCTCGACCTTGCCTTCGCAGAACTGGAAGGAACAGCAGAGAAGAACGTAGAGAAAAAAAGTTGGTGTGAATAATGTGGGCTCAACGCACTGAGTGAATATATTAAAACACCACATTATTTCGTTTCCCAGACGAAAGCTTTGTAGTGTCTGGCGGACCTTTGTTTTTTCGTAGGTCATGTAACGTTCGGGAGAGCGTGTTACAAGCACAGACGGGCAGACAGACAGACACGCGCGCACACACACACAATATATCTCTCTCTATTTCGCTACGTGCGTTTTAATATTTAGTGATATTTCTCTTTGTAAGGCGAAATCCTCAAGTGGCCATTTTGGCGATCCTGTACGCGAGACGTACGCGACACCTCGCGAGACCTTAAGACCTCGTAATGAGTCTCGAAGGTATTGTAAGGCCACAAAATGTCTCTTAAAGGGCCAGTAAAGAACCCCGTGGTCTAAAAAGTGCCATATAAAGAAGTATGTGCACTTTTGCTATGTGAACATGCTGCCGCAAGAATTTTGCGAATACGTGCTTTATTAAGGAAATTACAGAGGTTATAACATTGGTTTCAGCTGGGTTCAACTTTTCGCGCGGCCTCGCCTCCCTTATCCCTCACAGGGCGTAGCCAATCGTCGTGGCTGCTTCAGACCAATCGACGAACTGCGGGCTACGCCAATTCGCCGATCGGTGACTTTGCGTCAATGCACCTGAAAAAAGTATTGGTTAGGCGCTGCTTCACATCCCCACATGGTTCCCTTTTGCGGAAGATGGTGTAATTTTCTTATATGAACCATGGTGATATGGATGAATGCTATGAGCTAAGCCAACGCTTGGCCTAATGTCGCCACCAGGTGGTTTATCAAGTAGTTGAGAAATTTGCAATTTTCTTAATGGAAACGCGTCGTATTGTACGGATGCCTACAGAAACGCCGCGTTGGAGGAGCTAATCACGGATGTGACTTCCATTATGCATTTTTTTCACGTTACCGAGAGCACTGCGAGAGGACAGGAGTACACACTGCTGCATCAATTGCGACTGACCGATATCCTCTGTTGATGCTGCCTACTAATGAGAACTTGATTGACATGTATGTGGACGGCCCTTATTGGACTGCGTTAGTCAATACATGCGTCCATAATAAGTACTCGTCTATGTCGTCTACTCAAAAAAGTCTCCATGCCTGCTGGGACTAAAGCCCTCTCTGGCGCCGACGCTGGAACTGTGGCAGTCACTGTAATCTGTACCGCTTCTGTTAGCAATGCCGGCCACCATATTGCCGTTTCATTTACGGTGCTCGAAAATTGACCTCATGACCTCGTCTTCGGAATAGACTTCCTATCGACGCATTTTGCACTGATCGACTGCTCCGCCGGTACTCTCTGCTTAGAACTTCCTCTTTCTCCGGATTCTCGCCCCAAACTCCTGCCCTGATCGACTGTTCCACCGGCTGCTCTGCCATGGTGGTCTAGTGGGTAAGGTACTCGGATGCTGACCTGCAGGTCACGGAATCAAATCCAGGCAGCAGCGGCTGCATTTTCGAGGGAGGCGAAAATTATGTAGGCCCGTGTGTTCAGATTTGGGTGCGCGTTAAAGAACTCCGGGTGGTCTATACTTCCGGAGCCCCTACGACGTATCTTAGAATCGTATGGTGGTTTTGGGACGTTAAACCCCACATATTATCATCTGTTCCACGAGCACTCCCTGCTTAGAACCGTCTCTTTTTCCAGATTCTCACCTCGAACTCCGGAACAGCCTCTGTACCGCCGATTTCATCCGCATACTATCTATCTAAAGCACTCACATTTGTTGAATTGGTTACATCTACCGTGCTTGAGGGTGCACTGTGACGCCTATTCCTGATGCTCTGCTGGCGCGCGACATCACTGTGCCGCATTCCGTCGTAACCATGGCCTCTAACCGGACATATCTGCCTGTTATCAATTTCGGTTTTACGAAGCAAGTGCTACCTCAAGGAATCTCGGTCACCACGCTGTAACCCTTAATAGACGACCACGCCACCAGTTCTGCGGCAGACGTATGCTCTAATTTTCCTTGTCACTCGCAGGATGCCACATGTCTTGATGCGGCCTTGCGCTCCATGATCGCCCGGGACCTCAAACCTGAAAATCATCTGTGCCATCCCGCTTTCTGGCTTCATACCTCGACATCGACAGCCGTGCACTCGGCTAGACTTCACTCGTAAAGCACCGCATTAACACGGTAATTCTCTTCCCATGCACCGCCGACCATACCAGGTGTCTGCCGCTGAGCGTAAGCTAATTCAGCAATCAAAGGCTTGTTTTATTGTGATAGCAAATATATGCACACTCTCGGCTAGATTTTGCCGCCGTAGTCGATGTCATGCACTGTATATATATATATATATATATATATATATATATATATATATATATATATATATATATATATATATATATAAACGCAATAAAGAAATAAAAATGCAGAATAAAGCACTCCTGTAGGCGGAAGGAATCGAGCGTGGGACCTCTGCGTCGTGAAAGCGAGGCGTTAACCACTGAGCCCACCCCAGAGAATATTCTTCACCGTTGAAACGACAACCTATTTATATCTACCACTTAACGCTGCAGTGTTTTCGGCATCACCAGAAAGATGGCGCAATCAGCGCACGTAGCCACATCGCGCAGCGGCGCCCGCTCTAATCTCCTACGCGTACTTTGCCCGGCTTAGAGAAGGAGAGCGACGCTCCCTCGCGTGCCCTTGTCTCGCGGTGGCGAGGAGGGAAGCATTGTACGCCTTGGCTGGCCTCGGACTTTACGTTGAACGATTCTGCTGTAGTTACCGGGCGCGCAAAGGTCACTGCAATCATTGCAGTCTCCGTTCGCGAAAAGCGCGCGCTTTTCAGACTCAGCGAAGTAACAAATGAGACGCTTGTTCGCGTGCATCCGTATTTGTGAGTACGTTTCGCGAGTAATTTGTGCGCGAGAAACGTGGATCACGTTTTGATCTGCTTTCAATTCTGCGCGTGACCTTTTAAATTGTTGCTATCGCATTCATTCCTTCGCCTTTGCGGCAAAGCTGCGACTTTTCTAAAGCCTACGAAGTATGCGTCCACGGCGCAGTGGGAAGCGCGCCTCTGTTTTGTTGTCTCCGACCGAGAGGTCGTGGTTTCAACTTCCGTTGACTAAACTTTTTGTCTTTTGATCGTGTGTATTTTTCGCAATGTCCTTTCCGTGACGGAAATAAGTCACTAAAGTTTTGGTGGACTGGCATAAAACACTTCCGTGTTAAAAATTGACACCGGCCACGTTGACCAGACGAATTCACAGAGAATAAATGTCAGGGTCGCCACGGGAATTAAAGCCAAGCATTGTGCGTGGCAATCAAGTACTCTTGCCCAGAGCCATGCCATGTCTCGAAACAGGTTCGGAAAAATAACCTAAAGGTCCGGAAACATCAGTTGTGACTGCAGTGCTGGATATTTAATTTTATAATTATGACATGTGATCTTATGGCACTCATCGCGTGGGGGTTAGCGTCAATTGTAGTTCAGCGCTATCCACTGAAGCTGGTTTATGTAGCATCGTCCAGGGCTGCCATTATCGGGAGCACAAACCCTACATAACCAGCTTACCGCTTCTGGTGTTGCAAACACCAGTGTTGCTGCTGGCGTCGTTAGACAGCTGTAAAGAACTGGTTATATCAAACATATGTGACTGTTCAGCAAGCCTGTACGTACAAAATTCGTACTTATCTTTATAGTCATTCCGTTGTATCTTGCTGAATAAAAAAATTGCACCACATTCATTTCCCACTGCATGCTTTGCATAGCATCGATTTCAATATCAGGTGGGATCTGCTGAAGTTTTTCGTTGTTAGACACAATATTAACCAGACCTAAGAGACTTATGTAAAACAAGTATAATGAATGTTTTCCAGTCGCTACTAATAACGTCCCGTGAACGTTTTGTTAGATTTGTCTATTAAACCTCTCAGCTTGATATTGTGTTTAACAAAATCAGTATCGCGTGACATGGCTGAATGATTGATTGATTTGTGGGGTTTAACGTCCCAAAACCACCATACGATTATGAGAGACGCCGTAGTGGAGGGCTCCGGAAATTTCGACCACCTGGGGTTCTTTAACGTGCACCCAAATCTGAGCACACGGGCATACAACATTTCCGCCTCCATCGGAAATGCAGCCGCCGCAGCCGGGATACATGGCTGAATGACGAATACAAATTAGAGGAAGGTAACCCGATGATCATGACATGTAATACATGTACAGCATAGTGTACATACCACGCTCATGGTGCGCTCGCGACCGGTTCGCTAGCTTGGTATACAGTGAAATCGGTATTGCGTGGCGTGACTGGACGATTAACATAAATTACAGGTGGTAACACGACAATCATGGCATGTAATAAATGCGAATGTCGTGCAATCATTGTGCAATACATGCACAGCATAATTTTACACGTTTCCCATACACGCAAAGCCACGAAAGCCCTCTTGCACTTCTTAAGGACCACCAGACTTCACGACCGCTTGTGAAAGAACAGTGTGAGACTCTGCTGTGTAGTCTCGAGATGACTATTCATCCTTCTCTTTATTACTCATCTTCTTCTCTATCTTTTTCCTTTCTATTATTCTCTCTTTACCCCACCCCAAGTGTAGGGTAGCCAACCAAGCCAAGCTTGGTTAACCTCCCTGCCTTTCCTCTCTATTTATCTCTCTCTCTATCTCTCCCTCTCTCTCTTACATGCTACGCTTATGGTGCTTTCGCGGAATTCGGCTAGCTTGATATACACAAAGACTGGAATCGTGCAACGTGACTGAATGACGAGCCTTAATGGCAGGTGGTAACGCGAAAATCGTCACACACATGTAATGCACTGCATGACTTGCATGCTACGCTCATGGCGCACCCGTGGCCGGCTCACGAGCTTGATTTGCGCCAAAATCGGTATTGCGTGACGTGGCTGTGTGACGAACTAAACGATAATTTCCCAACTTGCAAAGTACGACACACTTGTCTTGTACGACATGAATGGCACCGTTGTGGCTGCTTCGTATTGCGTCGGTTCGCACAGTGCATGGGATCTTCCTTTTCTTTTTAAAGAGAAGTTTCTAGCATTGTCGTTGCTTTGTTGTAGAACACTGACTTACCGCGCAGAAAGCTTGGGTTCGATTCCCATTCATGCCTAACAATATTATAACTTGTTTCATCATCATAATCATCACCATCAGCCTGACTACGTCCACTGCAGGACAAAGGCCTCTCCCACGTTCCGTCAGTCAACTCGGTCCTGTGCTTGCTGCTGGCAATTTATACCCGCAAACTTTTTAATCTCATATGCCTTTTAATCTCATATGCCCAACCAACCTTCTGTCCCCCTTTACCCGCTTGCCTTTTGTAGGAATACAGTTAGTTACCCTTAATGACCAGCAAGCACTCTCAAATCATGACAGGTAGATTGTCGCTATGCCACAAGAGGAAGGTATATAACAGCTGCATCTTGCGGGTACTTAGCTACGGAGCAGAATCCTGGAGACATACAAAGAGGGTTCAGCTTAAATTGAGGACGACGCAGCGAGCAATGGAAAAGAAAATGGTAGGTGTAACCTTAAGAGATAAGAAGAGAGCAGAGTGGATTAGGGAACGAACGGGGGTTAAGGATATCATAGTTGAAATCAAGAAGAGGAAATGGACATGGGCTGGGCATGTAGCACGTAGACAGGATAACTTGTTTATTGGCATCCAACTCTTTCTGATGCAAGAGGTTGATTTTTCACTCACAATCAACGACGCCGACAACGAAAGTTCTGCGAAACAAGCTATTTGATGTTACGGCTGTAAAGTCCAGTCAAGTGCGGAAAGCTTGCGATGCCTACAATTCCCGAGCCATTGCCAAACCACATTAAGGGGCAATACACAGTAAGATCATCATAATCGACTGAACGATGACTTTCACCTTCATGTTATCTTGTCTTACCGATACGAGAGGCGTTAATTTTATTTTTCACTTGACGATGGGTTAGAACGGGTGATGACGTTTGAGCAGCTCCCATACATGAGTGCGCGTCTCATGCGGTACGATAAAACGCTTCAATGCCCGATGAAAAACGGCTATAAGAACGAATGAAGAACTCAAGCACCCAGCACCAAGTTTGGGGTGTAGTGCAGCGAGATAGAGTACCGGAACAACACTGCAAGTGGAATAGCACAAAGGCCGCCGTCTTATGCAGGATTACGTCGCGCTATGCACGATTTTTATTTTAAAAGCTTGCTCGTGCTTATTAAAAAAACAAAGGACATTAGCTACAACTAGCAAAGAGAAAACCGGGTGAGGCGATTGCCTGCAAATTATGCAAGACTAGATCCGCTGGCTACCTACAACGTCCTCAACCTCAACATCCTCCTCAACTCAAGCACCCGAGTAATTAGGATTTATGCAAATACCAGGTGTCCCGAAAGAGTTATACGGACCGTCCTTGCAAGAATGCACTTTGCGAGCAGGGTGGCGGCAGAATGTGCGCCATGGCGCTCACCTCGGACGTCCCGTAGTCTGGTGGCAACTGGCTCGTAATCTTTCGTGGCCTGGACGGCTTCACGATCAAGATGTCGCCGCGGAACTTCTGGCTGGGCTGGTAGGCGGAACCGGCCAGGAGGAACGAGTAGAAGGCGCGTGTGGCTGCGGCCACGTCCTGGCGGCTCGGGTGCACGTCTGGGTACGCCTTGAGGAGAATGTCGGTGGCCACCTCCTGCTTGGCGTCCCAGTTTGGGTACTGCTTTATCCTGTTCCGCACCTTCGTGGCCGGAGCGGAACCAAAAGAAAAGAAAAAAAGAAAGATAGTTGAGAGAAATGCTGCGTGTGAAATACGTGCACCAACAGTTAGATGAATGCTTGTCTTTGAGCCTTATATGTCTCAAGATTCCACACGCTTTAGAGATTTGGTGACACCTGACGATGCACCCCGACGCCTTGTGGTCGGCGTCAGCAGGAATGAAGAAAAGAGCTAAGTAATAAAAGTAGCTAAACAGTTATGTGATACTCAAGAGATGGTGTGTGTGTGTGTGTGTGTGTGTGTGTGTGTGTGTGTGCGTGCGTGCGTGCGTGCGTGTGCGTGCGTGCGTGTGTGTGTATGTGTGTGCGTGTGTGCGTGCGTGCGTGTGTGCGTGCGTGCGTGCGCACGCGTGTGTGCGTGTGTGTGTGTGTGCGTGTGTGTGTGTGTGTGTGTGCGCGCGCGCGCGTGTGTGTGTGTGTGTGTGTGTGTGTGTGTGTGTGTGTGTGTGGACTGCGTTCCAAAGATCGCATGAACCTAATGTAACACGATGACAAAATTACGTCCCCTGGTGATGTTAACAGACATCATAGATCGTCAGAACTCACCACGTCATGAATAAGCGTGGCATGCAAGTACAACGGTGCCTGTGTCGTGTTCTTTCTTGGCCCTTGTCTTTTTTTAGCGCTGTCGTTCTCACATTACGAATTCCCACGAACTTGTCCAAGTATCATTTCTAGCATCACGAAGACGGTGCATGATGACGTCATTGCTTGACACCATCACTTGGCCAAATGCATGTGGATCACGGAGGCTGTGTCAAACCGCGTAGATGCACTAAAGAGCTGAGGGAGGACTCAGATGAGAAAGAAAAGAAAAAAAACGGCTTTTGGCTTCCAGTCGTCCTAAGCAATTTTTATGGACCCTTTCACTGTTTACGAACACAGGACCTTGATGACATTCGGCTTCGTCCTTCAATCGGTGAGCAAGGAGAGCGTTAGAAAATAGCTTGCTGACTTTCTGCACTTTCTTTCCCTTATTTGGCAAAATAAATTCTAATAAATTTTATTTTGAGCTACATAAAAACTACAAGAGATTCCCTTGAGCATTACGCACGTTATTATTATCTGAAAATTAATAAGAGACTTTTCTTACGCTTAAAAACCCGTAAAACGTCCTTTCAGTTTCGACGTTAGGAGCTGGTAAATGAGTTAACAAAAAGTTCTTTTGGGGCCGAACGCCTGCAATCTTGAAACCGTCTATAAAAGATAGTGGGAGCTTTTATCCGTGCCACCCACTGTGTCAACTTTTTCACTGGCAACAATGTAAAGAACGCCTCTTGCTTGTGAACAAGAAACATGTGACCCAGATAGCATGCAGGTGGCACGGACACATGTTCTTTTGTTTTAGTCAAGGTGCTTCAACCTGCGGACGCATTAACCTGTGGCGTATGGTAGGTCGTTAAGGGCCTCGCACCCAACGAAGTCACGCCTGTCTGCTTTTCTCAGCAGATAAGCAATGGTAGACAGCCAAATTTTCTTCATAGCTTGAAACAGGTGTATACCGACGTTATACGTGACGTTACACGCAATGATACACATGACTTGCGTGAACATTGACACCACCGTCAATGATAGCGTACAAGCAACACCAGCGCGATGGAAGTATGGTTTGTAACGTCACGTAAAGGTTATAGGTACATCTCACGAAGTTTGTGTCTCAAGGTATAGTATCATGACTAATTTGTTTCCAATGACTCGCGTACTTTCTTGTACTTTATTGTGTAAGACGACATTAACTGCTAAGAACTTTTGAAGTCTTTTTTCGTCAGCTCTATCACCGTCTTGTCTCACGACAGGAGGTGAGGGCTTCCGTCAGGAGGTGCTTAAAAGCGTATTGACACAGATGTTTTCAGTAGTCTCTTTTTTTGTTTTTGCGCAAAATGAAAGGTCAAGCCTTCGAAAGCGCTTTTCCTCTCTTACTTTCTGTTTATTCGTGCGCTTGAACTGACAGTTATACCAAGAGCCTAGAAAGTTTACTGGTAAGCGTGGGCGAGGCCTGGAATATCAACTAAGACATTTTTCAAAGGATAGTTAAGATTATTACTGTTTCCTGATGTCGCGACATGGTATCAACTTTTCGTTCCGTGCTCGCGCAAAATATGGAGGCTCTTCCACGGCCGCTTCACCTTGTGGCACCGTCGGAGATGTGCAAGCAGCGATATTGCATGTTTCGGTAGGTGACGTCATCACAACTGGCCATACTCTGCATCATCATGTCTGAGGTCACCAGAATGGGCACTATAGCCTGGCTTCACGTTACTTTAGACGTCCGTAAGTGCGTCAAGCAAAAATTGCCTTTAATATCAAACGATGCACCTTATAAGCGTTTCCAGAGTATCACAGCACGCTTGCTCGGAGCAATCTCTGTGCACAGAACATATGTAAAGCGAGGTGAAATCAGCTTCGGAAGTAAGGGTCTGTAGCCCCGCCATGGTGGTCTAGTAACAATGGTACTCATCTGCTGACCCACAGGTCGCGGGATCTAATCCCGGCTGCAGCTGCTGCATTTTCTATGGTGGCGAAAATGCTGTAGCCCCGTGTGCTCAGATTTGAGCGCATGTTAAATAACCCCAAATGGTCGAAATTTCTAGAGCCCTCCACTACGGCGTCTCGCATAATCATTGGCGGCTTTGGAACGTTAAACCCCAAATATCAATAATCAAAGTTGGTGTCGGTACCCCATTCTCTGCTGTTCGTTTTTGTCAAGGTTTACTGACGTGGCACGCATTGTACTTGTGTGATAGCAGCAAGATGGCAAGTTGGGCCAGTTGGATTACGTTCACAATTTGAAAATTTTGAAGCGCACTACAAACGGATGGACAGAATAGGCAAGCGCTGTCCTTTTCAGCCTTTTTCGTCCGTTCCTTTTTAGTGCACTTCAATAAAATTTTCAGTTATGACTTGTGTGATATGTCTCAACGTCATCAGGCTACAGGAGACACTAAAGTGAAACAAATAATTTACAATAGATGAGAAAATCAATCGCAAAGCTAGGCTTTCAAATTTTCTTCCTAAATCTCCGATATTGACGTCACTGATATCAAAGAGCTTTTCGTATTTTGGCCACGTAGGCTCGCGAACCTTCCTGAAACTTCGTGTGTTGAATCTCTGGCTACTGAAGATGACTACTGCGCTTCCTTAGTGTGCTATGTACTGCCCTATCAGACGCCATTGAAATATATGACGTCACGGCCACTAGCGCGGGAACCGCAAGATGGCGTCGCCACCCGGAATTAGTTTTTGCAAGGTTTTTTTTTTCGCGGCAAGCGTAGTGATCTTAAAACTGAAGAACAGGCACTAGAAAAATAGCTTTCTTCTTTATTGTTGCCCTTATATTGATGAGTTAATGAACGAAATTTACTTCATTCAGCATATCAACACTTAAACGACTTTTTGTGTCTAATCTAGGAAATATATCATTTATGCCATGATTCGTTTTTCTTGGCTGCATGCAGCGTTAGTACTTTGCATTTGTGTCTCAATATATGCACTTAAATTTTCAGGCATTCATTGCATATTAAGCGTTTAATTTTTTTCGTTCAGTTGCCTTTGTTTTTATTTTTATGCTTGTGAACTATTATTACCGGTGGTACCACTGCTGTCTCTGACTATGGGACCCACGTCTATACAATTATCTGTTCCTCATTTTAATGTACACCAGAATAATGAAGTGACATCGATTGATTTTGACTGACGCTGACTTTGGCACCACCCATACCAGGCTTCCTATTGACGCTTAGCCTGCGGTCTCAGAGTGCATACCAACCTCGACGTAGTCGATGTCCACGTACTGCATGAGGAAGGCGCAGAAGAGCGCGGACTCTTCTTCGTCCTTGCTGTCCGTGAAGCGCGACCTGTGTTGCGCTGTGTGCACGACCATGTAGCGAGGGGAGCCATCCAGCAAGGTCAGGCTGCCCACAGGGGCTCCGGACGCTTGCAACCGGAGGGCGATCTCGAAGGCCACCGTGCAACCGAACGAGTAGCCGACGATGTGGTAGGGACCCCTGGGCTGCACTTCGAGGAGTTTCTGCAGAGGCGGAAGAGAGACAGGCATTGGCGATTGCGAGTCGTTATTGAAATAATTCAGGATACGGAACGAAGGGAATGCGCAGATCAGTGACATCGGAAGCGGGACTCTAGTGCTGGCTGTGTGAAGTTTTCTTGCGGGATCTACTGAAAGTACAACGGAAGTACACTTGTAAAGTACCCACAAATGCCTTAAATAAAAATGTTTGCAAAGTAGTGAAGCACCCCATATGTCATTATTGCAATGCCGATAAAATTACGCCATTATACCGCAAAGAGACGACATTACCCGCCAAAACCTTTGCCAGACATCAGATGGACTTCGTTGATGCTGAGGCTAATGACAAATAATTATGACTAAGCCCTTTGTAAGAGGTCGTAAGCTTTAAACGACCCACCCGTTACACAATTTCAACTGTCTGACGATTGGTTATTTCATTTTTCCACGACGTCTATGAAATCTGATAGCGTTATTTCTGGCCCGACGTGACGCCCGTACAGGATCTTTTTGCGGAGGACTTTCAACCCCCGGGGGGTGGGCTCTTCGGTAGAATACGCGATTGCCACGCAGCGGGAATGGGTTCAAATGCAGCTTTATAATGCATATTGTTTCCTCATTTCGGGTGGTGGCACTTAACGGACACGTCGGCCAAGAAGGGCAGCTACACCACGAAATTTGGCTTTGTTGCGATCTCATGATCTCAAAGCAGCTTTAGTTGTACCGAGAGCAACACCGGTTCTACGCGGTGAAAGCTATCGAATGTGGGAAGCGCTCTTGCGCCACTTCCCGCTGCCGCTGGCGACGAGTTCTTGCTCGGGCGTACGACAAGTCTTGCCCATATTCGGAAAGGTCTCACTCTCATTCCCACAGCAGGTCGACCTCTTTCCATCACGCCGCTCCCCCTCGCGCCAATCGTGGCCTCGCATTGGTGACCACCTCTCTGGCCACTGCCATCTAGAAATGATGCTTCTTCCTACATAGCTTTTTAAAAACACTCTTAGGGTAACTACTACAAGCGAATTTGCAGGGTACCCAACTACGCCAGAAATCATCATTATTTTTGAGTAGTGGTGCGGCATCTATTATTCCATTCTTCGCCATTTTTTGGAAAAGTGCGTAGCCACTGCACACACGTACTTGCAAGAAATGATGTGCATTTTGTTGATGTGTTGGTTGACGACGACAAAGAATAATGCCTGATGTTTTTTTAATGGGTTGGAGCATTCGACCACCCACTCGTTACGCGATTCGCATTGTGTGATGCTTGGGCATTTCTTTGCTGTTCTAAAACACTTGATTACACGTATTAACGCCATACCTTACCCGACACGAAGCCTGCCTAGGGTCAATTCGCAACGGAGTTTCAACCACCGGTGCAGCACAGCGATAGGACTCTGGAGTGTCACGTAGAAGGCCAGGGTTTGAATCCTATTGTGTTTTCTACATTTTAGCACAATAGTGTGGACCGCAGGCGCTGACGTATTTCTGTCACTGATATGACGTAAGAGAGAGAGAGAGAGATAAAGATGCAAGGAAAGGCAGGGAGGTTAACCAGACGCACATTTGGTTTGCTACCCTGCACTGGGGAAGGGATAAAGGGGAGAAAAGAGGTTGCAGAAAGATGAGAAGGTACACACAATCACGAGCACACTCGGGGATCACACACAGTTTACAGGCGGTCGCTCAGGTTTGTTGACTTCAGGTAAAGTAGCAGTGCTTTAGTTGCTTTCTGCGCAACTGAGGCAGATGCCCAAGGTCCTAGTATCTTCTGCACACAAAATGGTCCGGGGTCAAGTCGATTCAAAACCATCCATAGCTGGCATCGCTGTGTGTCGTAGCAAGCGCAGCTGCACAGGACGTGTTCGATGGTCTCTTCATCTCCGCAGTAGTCACATGTACGAGTGTCTGCCATACCAATGCGAAATGAGTACGCCTTTGTGAATGCAACACCCAACCAAAGGCGGCATAACAGTGTCGCATCGAAGCGGGAAAGGTGTGATGGTAGCTTTAGCTTGAGCGAAGGATCCAGTTCCTAAAATTGACACCTTTGGAAGGTGGTAGACGACCAGAACGTGCGTGTGAGATCTCGAGCCAGCAGGTAAAGTTGTCTTGCTGCATCATTCCTTGATAGAGGAATCGGGACTACACGGGTTTCTTCATGGGCTGAGCGGGCTGCATCATCGGCTAATTGATTTCCGGTAATACCAATATGTCCAGGCAGCCATTGATATATAATATCATGCCCTCGTGCTAGAGCTTCATGATGGCAATGTCTTATTTCTTCTACCAGTTGGTCATGGCTCCTCCTACGCATGGTAGACTGCAAACTCTGAAGCGCTGCCTTCGAATCACAGAATATGACCCATTTTCCTGGACGTTCTTGAACGAGATATTGTAAAGCAGCCCTTATAGCAGCAAGCTCTGATGCCGTAGATGTAGTCATATGCGACAACTTAAACTTGATTGTCATTTCTGCAGCCGGAATTACAGCGGCACCTGATGAGCTGCTGGATGAGACGGACCCATCAGTGTATATCTGCGTTCGGTCTAAGTACAACTCATGTAATAATAGCAGTGTTGCTTGCTTCAATGCTACTCTGGAGTGACTGCTTTTCTTTTTGATTCCCGGAATTTCCAGACGTACTTGCGGCTGGTCGAGGCACCACAAAGGGCATGCCGTTCTCGCAGCTGGCGTATATCCTGATGGAATGCTGTTTAGGTGCTTGGCTATGACGTCTGAAAACGTTGCACGTGGTCTTCCGGAAGGTAGAAGGGCCAAGTGGTGGTCGGGGACACGGCTAGCATGTCGAATGTGCTCTCTGAGGCAATCCACAACTATATATGTCCTGACCGGATGGTCTTTGGCAAGCATGATTGTGGCATAAGTAGAAGCGCATCGGGGCAGTCCTAGGCAGATACGCAGTGCCTGACCCTGCAAACTCTCCAATGAATGAGTATTCGATTTGCAAGTGTTAGTCAGCACCGGCAAGCTGTAGCGCAATAGACCCAGAAATAGGGCCCTGTACAGCTGTAGCATGGAGGCCACAGAAGTTCCCCATGCTTTACCGCACAAGAATTTCATGATATGCACAATAGATAGCAGTCTCTTCTTCAAGTACGCACAATGTGGGCTCCACGAAAGACTTCTGTCGATAATTATGCCCAGGAAACGATGCGTCCGTGCATATTTGACACTCTGCCCATTGACGTAAACAGGGTATGGCGTCATTGGTTTGCGTGTAAACGCCATCAACGCGCACTTCACAGTTGATATATTTAGGCCTTGTTTCTGAAGGTAGGCTGTTGTGAGGGTTGCTGCCCGCTGTATTCGTGCACGCACCTGAGGGCGAGTAACTGCAGCACTCCAAAGGCAAATATCATCGGCGTATATGGATAGGCACACCGACTGTGGCAGAACCTTCACCAGACCAATGAGGGCCACATTGAACAATGTGGGGCTTAAAACACCTCCCTGAGGTACTCCGCAGTAGGTGTAATGTTCAGCAGTTTTACCCTCATCTGTTTGCACAAAGAAACCCCTGCCAGTTATATAGTCTTTTATCCATTGAAACATTCGTCCACCAATGCCGATTGCTGCGAGAGAAGTGAGGATGGAATCGTGAGCTACATTATCATATGCACCCTTCACGTCAAGAAAGAGTGCCACTGATATGCGCTTGCGACTTTTTTCTTGTTGAACAAATGTCGATAAATCAATGACACAGTCAATGGAGGAGCGGCCCCGACGAAAGCCTGCCAAGCAAGAAGGGTATTTGGTGTATCGTTCCAAGTACCACTCGAGACGAAATAGAACCATTCTTTCCATCACTTTTCCGAGGCAGCTTGCGAGGGCAATAGGGCGATAGGCTGTCAAGTCCAATGGTGATTTTCCCGATTTCAAAAGTGGTATTAATCGACTTATTTTCCATTCTCGGGGAACACTGCCGCTGAGCCAGGAGTTGTTGAAGCATGTTAAAAGTTCTTTTCTAGCTTTTTGTCTAAGGTGTCCCAACGCACTATAAGTAATACCATCAGGACCTGGCGATGACAGGCGCTTAGAAGCGACTAACGCACCTTCCAGTTCTTCCATGGTGAACGGAGTGTCCATTTCTGGTATTCGCGTCTCAGGAACGATCACGGCGTCGATGCTCTCGTTCATAATATTCCCGGCAACTCTCGTGTAAAATTCTTCAGCCACCTCGAGTTCTGTTTTTCCATGATGGAGTGCCAAAGCTTTAAAAGGGTGCCGTTGTTGTGGAGAGGAGCGAAGACCACGAACTGTTCTCCAGATATATGACAGCGGTTTATGAGGGTCTAGAGATTCGCAGAATGCTTTCCAGCGTTCGCTCTCCAGTTTGTAAATGCGTCGCTGAATCTTTTTCTGGTGCCGCCTTGCTTCCCTCAGATCGTAAATTGATCTTGTGCGTCTGTACCGTCGTTCCGCACGCCTTCGTATAGCTCGTAATTTTTCCAGTTCGATGTCAAACTGTGTTACTTTAGACGAAAATGGTAATTTGCGTTTGGACGCTTGCATAGCATCCACTATGGTATTTTCCAGGCTGCAGGCGAGGCCTTCTTGGCAAGCGTTCTCAACACGCGATGCAAACATCGACCAGTCAGTGCCAATTGCAACACCGGAAGAGAATTTTTTTATGATACCATCGATCGTCACGTAGGTGGGTATGTGATCACTCCCATGAGTCTCAATATCGCAAAACCACTTAACTTTGTGAGAGAAGCACCGTGACACCAATGTCAGGTCAAGGCAACTGCCATACGTGAGACCCCGCAGATATGTGGGGGTACCATCGTTCATGATGGAAAGGTCGTAATCGGAAGCGAATGTAACAAGGTTCCGGCCCCTGGCATTCATCCTAGTGCTTCCCCAAAGCATGTGATGGGCATTGAAGTCACCGGTGATGATCCAAGGCCCATCGGTTCTCATTAGGATGTCTTTTAATCTGTCGCAGTCAAATCGCGATGACGGAGATATATATCCACCAATAAGCGTGAACGAAACTGCATTCTTCTTCACACGAAGACACACGTACTGATTGTCGTCATTTGAACTTATTGGGTGCGAAAGATAAGTCAAGTCTGTGCGAATGTAAACAATTACTTTGCTTAGTTCTTCGCAAGCGGCTGAACAAAAAGCTTCATAACCGGACAATCTATAAGGCGTTGATACGTTTGGTTCACATATGACAAGTATAGGGAATTGATTGGCCCGAACAAATTGGCGAAAGTCCGAGATACGGGACTTCATGCCTCTGGCATTCCACTGAAAAATCGACGCACTTTTAACTTTAGTGCGGAAGATGAGATTTTGTTGAGCCATTGTGCTTATACGAAGTTAGCAAGAACTGGATTCAGTGCATCCAGTATTTGCAGTGCACTCTTAGCAGACGGAGACTGTATGCTGCTCAGTAGCGTGCGAATCGTGGCAATTAATGATTGCACGATTGCAGCCACTTGCCTGTCTTGGTTGGAAAGATCTCGAACCGGCACGATTGCAGTCACTTGCCTGTCTTGGTTGGAAAGATCTCGAACCGGGAGCGCGGACTGGCCGTCATGAAGCTCCTTCGGTTCGCTTGATGCTGCTTCCCCTTGAAGTGCAGGCCACTCTGTCGCAGTTAGGGTATGCTCACTGGCTTTGTCCTTTACAGCCTTTCCCACGGCATGTGGTCTGGGAGGCAAAGGAGGTGGTACTGATGAGGGGTCACGCAAACGTGTCGAGGAGGTAGCGGGCGTCCTCGAAGACCGACGTCGACGTGAACGACGCCTTCTGACTTTAGCTGCGGCTTCTCGATGAGATGAGTGATCGCGCACCATCTCCTTCAAGATGGCGATTTCCTTCTGAATCCGCGGGCAGTCCTTCGATGTGGCTTCATGGGATCCATTGCAATTAGAGCATTTCTTAACAGTTGCGACGCACTTATCCGCTTCATGGTGCTCGGCGCAGCGGTGGCATACCACCGAATTCTCGCAGACGCTGCTCACATGTCCAAGTTTTATGCATTTACGGCACTGGAGAGGCTTCGGAATGAAAGGCCGCACAGCATGTCTGAAGTACCCCACCTTCACATGAGAGGGGAGTGATGTGCTCTTAAACGCAATCTTCACACAGCGAGACTTGCCTAGCCGGGTGACATCAACAATTGGAGTATCAGTTGTTGACTTGACAAGAAGTTGTAAGTCCTTATTGGAAATAGCGACATCAATGTCGTAGATCACGCCGGTTACTACATCACATCCCAAGGGAACATGAGAGCGCACCTGGTTGCCGTCCAAGTCAGTTACGGTGCGCAGAACGCCCAACGCACTTGCGTGCAAAACGTCAACAGCCAGTATATTCTTTCTGGCGTTCACTCTTATGTCCGTGATCTCATTTGGCACGAGCGTTTCCAGAGACCTCGACACAGACTGTCTGTTAAGGCGTCTCATGCTGACGGTAGGAAGTGCAGGCAGAAACAGGATGGTATAAGTGTTCGATTTTGGCGCTTCACTTACAGTTTGAATAGTTGAGGATGAGGATGTCCTCATGTTCCTTCTCTTCGCCTTGCGGCTCAGCACAGGTTGAAAACCGTCATCTGAGAAGTCCTCACTGCTGAGATAGTAAGCATGAGTATCTTCACTGTCGCTGTCGCTCGCTTGTCCCATCCGCTTCCTGGAGGCGGTCGCCGCTGACGCCGCTGGTGCCGGCAGGCGCCCGGGGTGGTCTACTTCCATCCCCTCCAAGGTAGCAGCGGAAACTGATCAACAGACTTAATTTACAACTGAAATACGCCGGAGTTAGCAGAAGTAGCTCCTATTCAAAACACACTTCTTCGTCTTCTCCGATATGACGTAAAATATATACTATAATATACTGTAACGAAAAAAAAAGTTTTACCGCAGGATGTCGAGCCTGCAACCTCTCGCGTTGCAGCGCGCGGCACAAAACCACTGGAACACGAAGTGTACATTGGCAAGCTTGCTAACAGCAAGTTATCTATATACACGACATACGGTTTGGCTGTCCTCAGAGATCTGCAACTTTGACGCGTTTTCACCATCACTAGCCAGATGGCGCTAAAGGTGTGCGTTGGGCGTGCTCTAAGCGTTGTCGCCCCTAGCGTTTCGGATGGAGGCCTATATCGTTCCACGTACCTGCACGGGCCAGGGTCTCGTGCACGTGTCGTGACTCAGGAGAGCACGAAGATCACTTCGCGCTTCTGAATCGCGCGATGGTGCCTCATGGTAGATCATTGCAACTCTTCCATTTTCTCCACCATCTTTGCTGCTTTGGTCGGGTTTCGCTAGGGGGAAGGAGATCCAGTAGCCCCCGAGATTAAGATATGTTTGGCGTCTTTTCCACTAGGGTAAGAGTGCATGCTCCGGGGTGTCGTCAGGAAGGCAGATAAAAAGCAACACACAACTGAAGCAAGTGAAATACGGTGTTATCGAGACGACTTTTTAGATGCGGAGCATCTTATACTCGCGCCTTGTAGTGCGCCGTCCGCGCCGTCCGCGCCGCTTCTCGAACATTCGACAGCTGACGCGCGCGCATGCGCCGTCGCGCCGTCGCCCACTCTTCCACCATCTGTGCATCCCTTCCTCCTCTACACACCGCGCGCGCTTCACTCCTCCACCATCTGTGCACCCTTCCTCCTCTACACACCGCGTTCGACATCTACAATTCTCCTGATTCTCCAGTGGATGCGCATGTGGCGTCGCGCTTCGAGAACATTCAACAGCTGACAGTGCATGCGCCGTCGTGCTGTATATATACTCAAGGTCGGCGCTCGCTCGCTCAGTTGCCGCTCGTCGGTTGGTTTGTACGGCGCGTCGACGTCCAGGGTCGCGGTGAAATGAATTCCAACGAATCCACAAACACAATGATCGACGTCCCTTCGACCAGCGCCGCCTTTTCGCATACGTGTGTACGTGTTCACTCATTTAACACCCCCTCCTACAACCACGTTAACCAATTTAGCCATCGACCCAAGTAAGTCGCAATTTAACACCCCATTTCACAACCACGTTAACCAATTTAGCCATCGACCCAAGTAAGTCGCACTTTAACACCCCGTTAACCAATTATATGCTCCGCATCCTCCTCAGTGTTCCCCCGAGGGAAGCTGCGGGCAATTTTTTTGTGGTTGTTTCACTTTCGCTGCACTGTATTCGTGAGTCAAGCAACTTCCGCAGTAGCAAACGAAAGAAAGGAAATTTCAAGGGCTAGTTTTTGTTGGTTAAGGTCAAGTATAATTGGAACTAACCTATAAGAATGCCAACGAAAGCATATAAAACGTTATTTGAAATAACTGCACTGTAAATGTGAAGAAAGTAATGTAGCCGAAGAGATAACTTGCCGTGACCAGGGACAGAACCTGTGACTTTCGAATAACGCGCCCGGTGTTAAACCAACTGGCTTATATACAGCGGTGATCGTATCCCCCTGCTCTTCATGGGGTCTATATGTCTAACCGTGCCAGTGTTAGTCAGTGCCGCTTGTAGCCATGACGGCTAGTGTGGACCACTGGTTTTGCTACCTGCTGGCATCACGAAACATGCTATTTTTTTACGAGTCGGCAGCTGACAAATAATCTTTCAATACTACCTTAAAACCTCTTGGTCATGATGAGTTACCTTTAGGTAGTGGCTGGCGATGTCCTCGATGGAACTCAAGGATACTTCGGGCGCCCTCTGCAATCCAACGGCTCGAACGGGGAGGTGACTGGCCAGTTCGTACAGTCCGCTCACGTGTCCCTCGATGGGGTGAACGAAAAACACGGGCGAGTCCCCCTCGAGACCGTTCATCTCAACCAGGACGCTGTGGGGAACCAGCTCCTTGACCAAGGTCAGCCGAGGCACTTCGGACACGTCACTGCTTTCTGGTGATGACAAAGCGGTACAGTGCTATTCATATACAGCCCGAAGGCAACGCTGCAGGAAGGTTGCAGAAGTATGGCACAGGTATGGCGTCTTGAGTTGCGCTAGTGGGTACGTACTGAGTTTGTAGGAAGAAACAGCGTTCGAACAGGACGAAGACGAGATGACACTTGCAATGCGCCTCGTTCGTGTTCTCTATAGTCTTCGTTTTGTTCTAGCATGCACTGTTCGTTCTTTCTTAATAAGCATGGACAGTTGCAGTGCTGAAAATGACACTAATGTGAAAGAAATAAGAATGAATTTAGATCGATAAAGTTCACTATGAGAAAGAACTCTATAGCAGTTGAACTAGCAGAACCTTTATAATAAAAAAGAGAGCAATGTCTATGTTTTACATTTAAATTTCATGCCGAAATATGCGTGTGTGTTGACACAGACTTCAAAGTATCTTTTTTGTATTTTTGCGACATAGGCCTAAGTAAATTTAATGAAACTTGGTTAGATAATTATCCCCTCAGATGAGAATGTAGTAAATTTTTCCCAATTAGGAATGACGCGGGCCCTAGTAGACACCGTGAAATTTTACCTCATCATGCAAATGAATGCCAGAAATTTGGCGTCACCTTCCGCATTTTATTTTTCGCGTGTGTTTCGCGTGTTTCGCGTATTTTTCGCGTGTTTTTCGCTCACCAAGCGCCTCCTGGTGGTAAGAGAGGGAGTTTTCGTATTGTGAACTTACAAATACTTAGCAATATGCCGAAAATTGGTTTTAACTTTAGGGCTTCTTAAAGGCCAAACCATTATATGGATACTGATGAAGGTCCATAAAAATACAGGCTAATTAAGACACATGACGTAGCCTCTCTCGCGGCTAGAGCGAAGTGAACTGTGCACTCACTTAGTATGTTCAGCATCTGAGTGATTAAAGAAATAATAACAAAGAAACAGTTGGTCACACTACAAATGAGATTAGTACCAGTCGCTGGCTTCACTACAAGCAGTTCTGGGCTTCTGGCTAACGTTCCGCGGGATCTACAAGCACAAAAATACCAAATGCAGTGAACGTTAAAGTACTTTGCACTCTACCTAAAATAGCAGATCATAGGATACGCATTGCGAAGGCTGCAGGTTGGCATCCCACCGACGGCAAGAATTCTTCTTCGTCCGCTTTAATTCCGCTCAGTATATGTTGAAAATATTGCACTACGCCTAAATAAACAGCAATAAGTGTCTATAACGCTTTCAGTAGCCTAACTCTCTGTGTCATTTACTTGGTGACGTCCGTACACATTCTCGGATATAGCGGAACTCATAGGATCCTCCTCTTCTTTCTTTTCCATCTGAACCTTCATTCGCCGGTGCAGGGTAACACATAAAACGGGCTTCAGATTAATCTTCCTGCCTTCAGTTTTCTCATGTATACGTTTACAGCCCATTTCTCTACTGTTTTTTTTTTACCTAAACGCGTCTTCCCCGGCAGGCAGTCGGACCTCTAACCTTGCACTCGATATCGAACCACCTCAATGCCCAAACAGAGCAGTTTTGAGAAGACCCATGCTTTTATACGGCCACAAATTGGGAGGTGGCCAAACGCTACAGTGACGAGATCATTATGTTCAAGCGTGTTCAAGCACGTTAGAAGAAGCTTAGCGAACATATTTTGCGCAGACAACAAGAGAACGCTTCGCCCACTCACCGTCACTCTCCTTCGGCATGGCGGACAGGTTTTCATGAGATTCCGCCTGGCTCCTATCGGCCCCGCCGATTTCTCGCAGCCTGTTGATGGTGAGCTGCCGAATCTCTTGCATCGAAAGGGAGAGGTCGTAGTCGCGCTCGATGGTCTGCTTCACCTCGACACCCATGAGAGAGTCCATGCCCAACTCACCCAGGCTCATGCTCGGGTTCAGGCTGGAGGGGTCTTTCACTCCTGCGCGCGTGGAATGACAGAGCAAAATGACGTCCACGTAGGAAGAGCTTCACCAATAGCATATGCCAGTAAAAGCCCTAGAGCTTGACGTTTTTGACGCAACAGCCTCATACAGATCATGAGGTGAGAAGTTTCACACCCAGCGTCCAGTGCCCATGGCCACGGCGCACATAGTACCCGCCATAAAGAGTCTTCCCAAAGGCGCCGGCACCGGTTACGTGTACGCAGGTACCCGTTAGCAGGCGCCAAAATGGAGGAGGGGTTAGTGGAAAGCTAATCAAGTGTGTACGTTGTAGTCGGGCTGAATGGTTCGTGTCATCGACCACCAACATCGACCGTGGTTCTGTACTGTTGACCAAAGGCAAGGATGTGTGTATACGTGTCCGTCTTTAATGCATCTGTGCTAAGGCTTCATTTTCAGTTTTTTAAAGGTAGTGTGAGAGACATCGTGGAAATTTTTTCTTAAGAAGCACAAGATTGTCTAGATGTTGCAGTTCATAGGTGCACATTTTGGCTTAGCGAACATCACTGATGCGTTGTTAGCATTATTTGGCGCCTTTCAGAGACGAACGTAATAAAATTAAATCCTGGTGTTTCTGTTACAGTCACTTCGAACTGCGCGAGAAGTGAGCTTAAGTCGCGTCGCATCCTACCTAGTCCCATTTTCAAAGAGTGCTCAATGTCTCTACATTTCTCGGTTACATACGACATACATGCAAAGTCCATGACTGTTCCTTTTCAGCTTTATGCGCCTGTGAGCTAATGCTTGCTATGCCCCTTTGGTTACTAAGGACACAGTTTTGCGGAGGTTGTCGCTGTACTCACCAAGTATGTGCGCGATGGACTGGATGAGGTTTTGCGTGGCCTTGCCGTCGGCGTTCGTGGAGACGTCGGCCTTGACCAAGCTCGACACGACCGGATGACCCTGGCTGAGGAATCTGTCCATGACGGCCATGCACGAGCTTATCCTCTGGGGCAGGGTGCCGCCGACAATGACGTCGGCGCCCATGGTGTCGTGGAGGACACCAACGTCGCCGATGGCGCCCCACTGGATGGCCAGGCCTAAATGAAACACAATCACACAGCAAGATAGGTATTGCAGCTGTGCATTTCAAGTGGAAGTTTCTTTTCTGCGTATTACAGGTGACTACTTTTCTAAATGTGTCGCTCTTGACAACAATATAGTTTTGACGCTTATTCGGTTTATGTTATAAACGTGAACATTTACACTTCAAGAGTGTCGGAGCAATGCTTTCTTTTACTTGGTCATTAGATCTGGTAATTTGTTAGATTCAAGTTCATTGCATGGAAATTTGACTGCCTTTTATGGTTATCTGTATTTATGTTTATCAAATCGAACTTACTTATACAGCGAAATATTTCAGATTTTAAAGTTCGATAACTCAGTGGAATTTAGTACGACGTTTATGCCCAGTGGTTGTGGGTTCAACTCCAGCCGCGGTGGTCGCATTTAAAGAGAGGCCTATTCAAGAGCCCCGCGTCCTTTGCGACATCAGTGCCCATTCAAAAAAAGCAGATGGTGAAAATTTTCAGACACCTCTACTATGGCGTCTTTCATTATCATACCTTGGTTTGAGACGTAAAACCTGTCCTGTTCGTATCACAGAAAGAGTACATTATAGCTAATAAGTGTAGTACGACCATTTTTCATGACCGAAACTTCTATCGTATACATTACGCTTCTCTTGCACCATCATGCGACCATAAAGGAACATGTTGACGTCGCAGTCGCGTCATAAAAGAATGCAACACTTACAAATGTACGAGCTAATACGTCAGCTCACCAGGTAGGCCATCAGCTACTCGTCGCTCGCAGATACGCTCCATGACAGAGTTGGCATAGCCGTAGTTGGTTTGGCCAGCGTTGCCCCTGCCGCAGGACACGGACGAGAAGACGACAAAGTGGTCCAGCTCCGGACACATCTTCCGCGACAGCTGGTCGAGCCGCAGAGTGCCATCTACCTTGGGCTGGCACACGGTCTTGAAGGCCTCGGGCGTCTGGTTCTCGAGCAGTGCGTCCCGCAGAACCTGCGCAGCACGAACGGATCATTCGCCGTGGTCCACACAGCGCACTGTTACAAGTAACTGGTCAGAGCCGCAAACTGGTAACACAGCAAACTGTCGTTGAATGGCACCTGATGAAACTAAGAAAGTATGTTCCGTCTAGCAGGAGTTTTCTTTACTAAGATGTGAACAGCCGTGCAGATTTCACGCACGAAACCAGTCATGTCAGACGCAACTGGTCCATTCTGTGTAACAGCATTCTGTGTAATGAATTCCGTTTACTGTGAGCTTACTGAGTACACGAGTGTGCGTTTACATGAACTTGCCATTTTCGAATTGTGTGCCCCAAGTGAAATAAAAAGAAGTTCAATTTATATGGCAACAAAAGAAGTAAATGAGGGTGCAGTTGCTTGCAGCGATTTCAAGTGTATTACATTTCACTGGCTACCTGCAAAGTGTAACCAAGAGCTGCGACTGTCAGTAACCAATTCAGAATACGAGATCATTTCTTTCCATTTCATTTCCGCCACAGTATCGTTCCATGCAATCATAGAAAACTCGGAGGGTCTCTTATGCGTTCACTTAAGATGACTGGAGCTTTTTCCCTCTAAGGCAATGTACTCATGCTGCCCCAACACCCAGCCCCGCCGTGGTGGTCTAGTGGCTAAGGTACTCGGCTGCTGACCCGCAGGTCGCGGGATCGAATCCCAGCTGCGGCGGCTGCATTTCCGGTGGAGGCGGAAATGTTGTAGGCCCATGTGCTCAGATTTGGCTGCACGTTAAAGAACCCCAGGTGGTCAAAACTTCCGGAGCCCTCCACTACGGCGTCTCTCATAAACATATGGTGGTTTTGGGACGTTAAACCCCACATATCTATCAATCAATGCCCCAACACCCTTTGAGAGATTTCTGCACCTAGCATTGTTTGCAATGCCTCCAAGATTGGAAGCCCCTTACCTAGCGCTGTGTTGCCTCCGTGATCAGACCATTTTTGGGAAAGTTTTTATGTGATTTGACCACGTCATCATGCTACATCACGTCCCGCGACGTAGTAGTGACGTCATAGTAACGTAACACATTTTATCAATCTGTAACGTCATCGTGACATCATCTCGTGACGATTTTTGGAATCACTACTCTCCAACGCCACGTGACGGTGACGGTCAAACAGCGGTTCATAAGTCCATCTAACCTTTCACCTTAAAAATACGCCCTGCGACCACTTACCACTGCCAGGTTGAAGATACCGCCGATGGGTCCCAGACTATTGGCCTCCTCGATGATCTGTCTTGCTCCATGCTCGGTCGAGGCGTCGGCTTTGCTGACCACCACTTTGCAGCCCGCTTGCTGCCACCGGTGGAGGCACAACTTCTGGTATCCCGTCCGGACGCCCGAACGCGCGCTCAGCACCAGCTTGCGAGATCCGCGGTGCACCATCCAGTCGGCGAGCTCCAGGCCGAAACCACCTAGGCCTCCGACGATCACGTACGACTTGTGTTCGTAGAAGCCGGTGCGTGCCACGGCCTCCACGGAGATGGGTGGGACGGGCGTGGCCCTGCGTGGTGTCTCTTCAGGTCGGATCTGTTCGCGTCAGAAAGGCGCAATCATGTTCTTAGCAATGAATGGTGTTCACGTGCTTTCCAGTTAATGCCAAGATTTCTCGCCTTATCAGTTGAACTGCAGTAACAGTTCTACAAGTGATGCTTTTTCTGGCGCCTTCTCATGCGTAAAGTTTTCCTGTGACCCTTTTTCCCCTACATCATTTCCCTGTAATGTTGTATAGAGAATGGACGCTGGGTATCGATTTTCTTTCTTTATAAATAGCCTTTTCTCTCTCTTCTCGTTGTGAATACTGGCACCGTCTTGATCTCATCATGTTAGGAAATAGAAAGAGAGAGATAAAGAGAGAGTGTGTGTGAAAAAGAGAGAAATGGATGAAGGAAAAGTAGGACATTTACTCTGGTGCTAGTGATCAGTCTTATACCCTGGACAGCGATGGTAAAATAGGGGTCCTAAGGATTATAGAAAGAGAGGATAAATAAAAAGAAAACGTGGTTGACCTCTATGTATTAAGAATTGGTACAAGTAAAAAGTACCTTAATAGAAGTGTCTGTATGGTTACTGTTCACTGATATAAGTGAGATTGCACAATGTATATTGGTGTCTGGCAGTTTCAGTACCATTTAACACTGATGCACTCGTGTTGATGTTCGGTGACACATCTACATGCCGACGACTAACGTCCATGATCAATTAATAAACTAACCCTTTTGGTAGCTGTAGTATAGTTAACGATGAAAACATAACCATGGGAAGTGGTGTTACGACCAGAACAGCGTCTCTGATTAGATGCAGAGCTTGGGCTAACGCTATCGCCCCGTGGCATGTTAAAGGCTTAACAAGCATCACGGCTGGACCAGAGAGAAGAAACGCGCGTCGTGTCCCTCCTGTTGCCCGGCCGCGATTCTTCTCAGGGTGAGCATAAACAGGGAATGTGGTGTTACAGCCACACGAGGCAGGCGCGCGTAGCAGAGCCATCTTTAATAAGGATGGATGCTTTAATTAGTGCCGACGGTTGGGCTAGGATTCACAGCTGGTGAATTGTGGAAGGCGCTGACAAAAGAAATTTCTATCGAAAAGGTGCCGAATCGGACAGATGCGTAGCAACGACACACTGTACAAGCTATTTGTGGAGTCCATGGTCACGATGCATTACTTCAATTTACTGCTCCCAGAAGACGACACCAAGAGCTCTCCGAGAGGAAAGTGTGATATTAAAAAAAAAGGCGCGAATGGGAAGCTTTCAGAGAATGTGGCTATGACGCAGTGGATATCGTGCTCAGCATCTGTTGCAGTGCACCGAAACGTCGTGGGTTTGACTGTCGTTGAAATTTTTTTTTGTGTGATCAGATCCTTCGCATTTTTTTCGACGTCATTTTTGTGACAGAAATACGTTACTGAAGATTTTCGTGGATCCCGGCACACAACTTTTTCATTAAAAAACGAGAAAAAAGCACACATACATACGCAGGACGTTTCAATCATGGCCGTTCTGGTAGACTGGTTGAAAGCCGAACGTGCCCTAGCACTTGCACAGTTTTTTATTGTGACGCTAATTCTGGTCGACGGCGCAGGCTTTTTAGGGGTGAAGCTCCACAGGGTGTGGGTCGTTCACTCCAGTGTAGTAGTAGTAGTAGTAGTAGTAGTAGTAGTAGTAGTAGTAGTAGTAGTAGTAGTAGTAGTAGTAGTAGTAGTAGTAGCAGCAGTAGTAGTAGTATGTAGCTACTTCTTAAAGAATTGCTCACTAGATGGTGTTAGTGCATTTTGTTGACGATTTTGTATAGTTCACGAATGGACGGATGGATGGACCTTCGCTCCACTCCTCATCATTCACTCCGTAAATATAATATATTTTTTCAGAAAGAGTTCAGTCGTCCAATGTATCGAGCACGTTGCAAAGCGACTCTGTCTCTGAACTGAGAATATGTTCAATCGTTTCGTCACTGACGCAGTGGTCACAAGCTGCGGGGTCGTCTATTCCAATGCCGAACGCGTTCGCATAGGTAAGTGGGACGCCCAATCATAACCTACATAGAAGGGTAGCGCCATTTCAACTAAGTCCTGAAGGAATTAAATGGCTGACAGTTGAATCTAGGAAGTATTATTGTGCGTGTATGTTCAACTCGTTGCATCGCAAAGTGGTGCATTGGCGAGCAAGCACACAGCGTCCATAGGGCGTTAAGGGTACATGGTAGTTTAACTATGAGAGGTACGTATTTTGTCCTTACTTTTCATGTGATTTCATTAGCAACTGTTATCATACTCTCATCGATTTCTGTATTTTGTTATCGAAAGGCGTTGATACGTAATCATACCACACAGACACGTTTAGTGCAGCGACACAAGAGCCGGTCTCTAGCTCGTAAAATTCGCTCGTGAAATAAAGTAATGAAGTTGGCTACAGGCTAGTTAGGGGATGATTTCAGAGCAGCTCAACTGCACGTCGATAGAGAGGACCCCCGCACACGCACGCACGCACACACACACACACACACACACACACACACACACACACACACACACACGCACACGCACACGCACACGCACGCACACACACACACACACACACACAGAGAGAGAGAGAGAGAACCACGCAAAGTGCCCTGTTTGTGCGTTTTCTGAACGCATTATGTCGGCCAGTAAAAACTTGTTTTAAAACACTTCCATCACTAAAATACGACTAAATCGCAGCTGTGACATGCTCTATCAGAGAAACAGAAATAGAAGGAGTCATAGTTTGGAGCCGAAAAGACTGAAAAACGGGTCAAACGCACCTGCAGCACCACTTTGCCCACGTGCTTTCCGGAAGCCATGAAGCGGAACGCCTCCTCTGCCTGGTCTCTGGTGAACTTCACGGCGTCCAGGGGTCGTACCGCGCCCGAGGCGATGCCCTCGCGGACCAGCTCGACCACACGGCGCTTGTCGTCCGCCACAAAAGGATCGTCGCCGAATAGCGCGTCCAGCAGGATGCCGTGAAACGCTATGTTCTTGAGGAACACGGACATGCCGAGGGTGGAGTTTCTGGACAGGTCGAACTTGCCGATCTCCAGAAATCGGCCGTGGGTCGCCAGGCAGCGGACGCTGGCCTGGAGCTTCTCCTCGGCCAGAGAGTTGAGAACGAGGTCAACGCCTGGCATTCGAATAAAGGGAGTGGTGAGACGCAACACTTGATACTTCTGTTTTTACTATGTCTAGAAACCCAGCCTTCGGAAGTTAAGACCCTGTGTAGTGTACTCGCGTCGTCCGGTCGTTTGGACATCAAAACAAGAAATCTGGTCTTCGCTGTCACACACAAGGCTTGATTAATTACAAACTCTGGTATCCTACAACACCTTAACTAAATAAAGGTTTTTGATGTCGTTGAGTAAGGAATTAATGCGCTTCATAGCTAAATATGTTCAACGTAACAAAGGGCCAGATTCAGTTATTTTGATTCCATTTTCTTGCACGGGATTGACACCACGATCCTCACGCTCTGCTAAAACCCCAAATCTCAATGCCTGAGTGGTTTGTTGCATCGACAATAGCCTACGTTACAATCTTGATCTAAGTACAAATCTTATATTGGTGATGCCAAGACGGGCAGTAATATAAACATCAATAAAAATGATGGTGTTAAGACGCAAGCATCCTAGGAGGGACTCGCTCTCTGGATTTCGTGCCGACTGGTTGTGCCCCCGCGATATCCGAGTACAGCGCAGCTCTGGCCGAGTGGCTCGCCCTACGCCATCTCCGGCCGCCGACATGAGCTCTCGCCGAGTGGTGCCCAATCCTCGGACTCCTGCAACCGTGTCCATCTTTCCAATCTCCTCTTTCCTTCCGTCGTTTTCTGTCGTTCGCTGTCCCTGCGCCTCGCTTTCTCCTTATTCTATTTACCTTTTAATCCTATCCTTTTAATCCCTCCTACCCCCATCCTTCGTGAGCTACTGTTGAGGTGTCGCAGCCTGATGCAGACAGTTACGCGGCTCACTTCTCTGTTTCTTCTTTAAAAATCAAATAAAACATCCTAGCAGAAATTGTGGCCGAAAGCGATCGATTAGTGGGCGCTGTAAATCACTGAGGCGTTGCACTGATGCGTATAGAGCAGGCGTACATGAACTCACCTTCACGATTTCAGTAGGACCGACAGTTTTGCGAGTTGTTTGAGACGCATTGTAAAGGAAGCGCCACTAGTGTTCATTTGGTCAAAGTATTTTCGTTATGGTCTGTCGCACCGTTTTGTTAATTAGTTCACGCATTTCTCTACAATAGTCCCTTCCGCGACGATTCAAAATACTCACCTCTGCCCTTCGTCTCGTAAAGTATGTGGTCCTCGAACGAGAGATCACGTGAGTTTGCGAAGTTGCGGTCCTGAAGCTGTGGGAAACGGCGTCTGAGGAACTCCCGTTTCTCCTTGGAACCTGAGCAATAGGATGAAGAGGGAACGTGCAACTTTGCCATGTCACATATGTGAAATCACTTGAAAATGGTGTACTGCGACGCAGGTTTATTTATTTATTTTTTATATTTCAACATACTGCAGCCTCATAGGACTATTGCAGTAGTGGATGCAGAATAGAAAAGTTGCAATACAGCACAATATGCACTCAAAATAAATATCAATGGCTAGTAACGTACCTCAAGTAGAAGACTCAAGACTCAAGTACAAAAGACCTAACGTGGCCAGAGGATACATTCCACTATTGAGTAGACTGGCCAAAAAACATTTATACACATTACTTCGGCGATTAAAAGGCTGCACGCCCAGGTCACGATGATGCCTGTTGTATATTCATTTACAAGTGTGATGTATTTCTCAGTAAAAGACATTGTTGGCAGTGAGTGAGAGTGTAAACAAACTTCAGATCCAACGTGAGGGGAAGGAGAGAGACTAGAACGCTGAAAACTGTCAAGTATAGATGGGTCGCTCAGGAGCGAGCCGGAACTCCTGATCGTCTCTTTCTAAAGAGCGATTGAGATGTGGCTATAAGAGGGAATTGAGGACGACGCAGCGAGCAATGGAAAGGAAAATGGTAGGTGTAACCTTAAGAGACAAGAAGAGAGCAGAGTGGATTAGGGAACAAACGGGTGTCAAGGATCTCATAGTTGAAATCAAGAAGAGGAAATGGACATGGGCCGGGCATGTAGCGCACAGACAGGATAATCGCTGGTCATTAAGGGTAACTAACTGGATTCCCAGAGAAGGGAAGCGGGTTAGGGGGAGACAGAAGGTTAGGTGGGCAGATGAGATTAAGAAGTTTGCGGGTATAAATTGGCAGCAGCAAGCACAGGACCGGGTTAACTGGCGGAACATGGGAGAGGCCTTTGTCCTGCAGTGGACGTAGTCAGGCTGATGATGATGATGATGATGATAAGAGGGAAAATAATAGAAAAGTGAGCCCTGTAACTGTCTGCATCAGGGTGCGACACCTCAACAGTAGCTCACAGGGGATGGGGGTGAGGAGGGATTAAAAGGATAGAAGTAAAGGTATATATATATAGAGAGAGATGCGCTGGGACAGCGAGCGAAGACATATTGAGGGGATAGGAGAGACAGGAAAGATGGAAACAAGGTCACAGGAGTACGAGGACGGAGCACCATTTGCGAGAGCTCTTGTCGGCGTCAGGAAATGGCGTAGGGCAAGTCCAGTAGGTCAGAGCTACGCTGTCGTCGGATATCGGCGTCAGGAGGTGACGTAGGGCCAGCCCAGTCGGCCAGAGCTACGCTGACGTCGGAAATCGCGAGGGCACAACCGGTCGGCACGGAATCCAGCGAGCGAGATCAGTTTGATACGTGGCTCAGCGAAGCGAGCGGTGGTTCTTCGGGGGAGGGCTCACCGCGGAGCTAACTGACCCGCCACCGCCACCCGCTCTCCGCCTGAACCGTCTGGACGGCTCCTTGGAGCCGACTGCTCACCGATTCAAGTAGAGCCAATGAGCGAACTGAGTGACGGTTCTCTATCGCTCACTCAAAGCGACGGTTCTCTGGGCTCTCACTCTGTCAGGGATCCATCAGATCCGTATCGCGCTGACCGAAAAGCCGCTCCATTGGGACTCGCTCGCTGGATTCCGTGCCGACCGGTTGTGTCCTCGCGATCTCCGACGTCAGCGTAGCTCTGGCCGACTGGGCTGGCCCTACGTCACCTCCTGACGCCGATCTCCGACGACAGCGTAGCTCTGACCTACTGGATTAGCCTTACGCCATCTCCTGTCGCCGACAAGAGCTCTTGCCAGTGGTGCCCCGTCCTCGGACTCCTGTGACCGTGTTTCATCTTTCCTGTCTTCTCTTTACTTCCATCATCGCTCGCTGTCCCTGCGCATTTCTCTCTTTAGTCCTACTCTTCTAATCCCTCCTTACCCCCATCCCTTGTGAGCTACTGTTGAGGTGTCGCACCAGATGCAGACAGTTACGGGGCTCACTTTTCTCTTCTTTTACCTTTTTATAACCACAACCAAACCGCTCCGTTTGGTTTGCGTTCGGCGACTCTTCGTTCGCGTTCTGCGAGTCGCTGGCTGTAGTCTGACTTGGAGTAACTGTACATGATACCTTTACGGAACACATACAGTGACTCCAGTATGAGCGCGGCTTTCACGTCATCTGTAGGCAATGAAAGAAAACAACTGCTGACATGTTTTGTTGGTGTTGCGAGCTTTCCGCCACCTGGCTGGCTTCGAAATCCGTTTAGACGTTCCGCTCTGGCATTCGCCAAGCGTGCGCTATATAGCGATCTCCGCTCGTGCGTTTCATGGTGCTCGCTTGCTGTGTACTTGTGCACCGTGATGTTTTACGACTCGCGCTGTTCGTGAATCATGTTTTGTTGCTCAAATATTTCTGGAACATAGTCGGGAGATGGTGCTGACCTCCAAAATAACGACAGGTGAGCGTGCCCTTTGAGTCGTAGTTTTCATTCTCTCAAATTCAATTTGCGTCCATACCGACTGGCATGTTTTTTTTTGCAGTAGGGATATAGTCAATATTTTCAAAAGTGACTGATTTTAAAATCGCGCTATGCTGTGTGTACATCGTTGTACGAACAACCAGTGGGCAAAGCACATGCGACGTAACTATATTTACAAATTTAGAACTGTCATAGAACCGCGTGGTTGAATCTGTGCTTTCCATTAGTGTCGGGCCAATTGCTCGCCATCGCTTATAACGGCGTTCTTAAGGCTCTAGGTCGATGTATGAAATGACGTGCTGCCATGTGACCAAGAAAGAAGTTCGCTTAGGCACGAGTCGCCGGTGCTCCTTATATCATTGAATGTTGTCACTTTTCTTCAAGATGTAAACGTTCTTAAGCTATTCCGGAAGGCCACAGTTGATCGGCACGCACAGAGAACAGCTGAAGAACTGTAGAAACGGTGATTCTCCAGGACATAAGGCCTGCACCTTTCGATATTATGCGCTCCTTTTGTCCGTGCTTCTCATATCACTAGTTATATCAGAATCTGCGTTTTTGCAAATGTAGTCGAATATTGCGTGTATGTTGAGTTTGTTTTGACATGTTTAAATCCTTACATTATCATCCGATTTTTAGGCATTTCAACTGCTTTTATTGTTTTTAGTATGCTGTGGAGGGTCCCGTTTGTTCTCATAATAATAGCATACAAGCACAATTTTGTGTCATATCTTGTGCGTATATCCTGAGATCTGCACTTTTGTCAATTTAAGAACTTTGTATTTTATATGAGCCCAAGTGCTGTCTTCTGTTTTTTATAACGTTGTTTTGTAATTTCGTAACCTTGCTGGGAACTTTCGTCTTCAGTTAAATTTGACATGTGTATGTGTCATGAAGAGTGGAGGGTTGGACTAGTTGGTGATGCATAGTTGAAGAAATGAAGCCCAATGAACAGTACAGCAAAAGAGTAGGCACACTGTGCCTCTTCTTTTGTTGCCCCCTTCGTTGAGATTTACTTCATAAAGTATCTGTATGTTAATCTCCTGTCTATTTGTTAATTGCTTGAGCTTGTGCCGCACCAGGTGCGCTGAAAGTGTATTTTCGGATACGAGGACAATAAAACGAGGCCAAAGACATTTTGTGTGGAGTGAAATTCATTCTGTTGTTTTCTGGCACAAGCTGCGTGGCTGCAAGAGTTACAGAATGCATGAGCGCAAAAGGCGTGGAATGAAATGCGCGAACGACGGCAGAGCACGAGCGAGTGGATGCATTGAAAAAATCGCAGCATATCCACGGAATGAATAATGATGAGTGGGGCGAAGCGTCTGTCCGTGCTTTTGTCCGTCCGTCCATGCTTCCGTCCATTCATCCGTGCCCCTGTCCATCCATCCGGATGGACGGACAAGCACATGAACTAACGAACGGATGGAAGCAAGAACGAAGTGATGGACGCAAGCCCGGACGGACTCCCAGACGGAGCACGGACGAACGGACGCATGAATGAACGAAAGTACGGACGAACCCACAGACGACCGCACAAAAGCACGGACGGACAGCAGACGGGCGGCCAAAAGCACGGACGCACGGACGGAAGCGCGCACTAACGGACGGAAACATGCACGGAGGGACAGACGGACGGAAGCACGGACGGACTGATGGATGGTTGGACACACAGATGAACGGATGGACGCGTCACCCCACTCAGCTTCATTGACTTTTGAATATTCTGTGAAGACTGCTAACGCCATCTAGTTTTACTAATCCTAAGGACATATACACACAGCGCCATCTATTGAGCAAGCCATAAACTAAAAGTGGCTACATACCACATACCGAGGAGGAAACGACCCATGGTCTAAGGAGCTTCGGCCCTAAAAATTCACATTTAGCATATCCACGGACTGAATGATGATTAGTGGGGCGAATCGTCTGTCCGTCAACTATAAGAAATCCGTCTGTCTGTCCATTTGTCTCTCTGTTTTATGAGAGATGCATGGATTAACCGACCTCTGGTGAACCGTCGAACCGTTGAACTGAGCCACTTCACTTAAATGAGCCGAGCCATTCAGTGAGCGGCTGCTTTGCCCATCTCTACTGTGAAGACGGGAACTGCGGATAATAAAACCTGTCGAAGCTACGATAAGACCTTTCGCTGTGTTTAGAAAAAAAATTCGAAAATTTAGAGTACAATGCACTCTAATAGGTATGTTTAGAAAAAGTGGTTAACTATCTTCACGGGGCCTCGTCGACTAAAATTGATGGACATGTTTGAAAAGTGAAGCCGCCATCTGTTTAAAAAAAAGTGGTTAACAATTTAGAGTACTCCGTACTCTGCTATGGGAGAGCTGAAGGTCGTCCCGGAGGCCTAACACTTGATGAGACCGTGTCGACAAAAATGTGTTCTGTGCATTCTGCTATGTGATTGAAAAAATTAGTAACAATTTAGAGTACTTGGTACTCTACTATGGCATAGCATAAAACCGTCCCGTTGACCACACACTTCATGAGGCCGTGTCAACAAACATTGGGCTGTGAAAGAGTTCCATACAGCGACATCCAGATTGCGTTTCGGAAAAAAAAATGTTTACCGATTTTGAGCACTGGGTACTCAACTATGGAAGAGCACTAAGCTGTCCCTACGTCCTTTTATTGTGTTTGTGTGTTTAGAAAAAGTTTATTTTCTCATGGGACGCAACAAAGCTAAGGGACAAGCGTCTGTATAACAGGCACAATAACAAACAAAAGACAAAGCACAACATACATTACACATTTAAACAAGTGTCCAAGTCCGTAGGATGTCCATCGTTCATAGTACTAATAACTATACATACACTACATAAATGCACTAATCACAATATAGACAATGTATATGATGATATATGTGCACAATTTACAAGACTTGGTGAAGATGTTAGAAAATATGTACAACAGGTATCAATATTCATAAAAGTTACATAACTTACAGCGTTAGAATGAAGTGCGTATATAGAAGAGCTCACACCAATATGGGACATACACCAACACATAAAATAGTAAACACATACTGATTACATGCACCAATCAGACATTAACAGGTGACCTGGCTATAGGAACCAGGCGTTTGTCATTAGTGTTACGCCATAGTGCCGTTCAACCGTCACCCCCGGAAAATCTTTTCAGGCCTGCGCCCAGCAATCTGACGTCATTTCCGGCCGGCCGACTCTCGGGGAAGCCACAGCGGCAGCGAGCGCAGTGCGGGCGGCGGTGGTGACGGTTCGGCGGCGTGGTGTTGACGGTGTTTCGCGTTTGTTGCTTTCCGTTGTTGTTTTGCGGCAATTTCGTTTCCGTGCGTGATGCTGGAGTGATGCGACAATGCCGAATAAGTGTTGTGTACCCGGATGCACCGGCAACTACAAAACAGGAAAGAAGATACAAGTGTTTTCCTTCCCTAAAGACGCCGACGCTCTCAAACAATGGCTACGCGCCATTCCTAGGAAGGACTTCGTGCCGACTTCGTGCACTAAGGTAAGAATTTGAGATGCTCCTGTTCTTAGCTTGTCGTTGCTTGTTCGGGTAGAAATCACCTATGATGGGAAATACTTGAGCGTGTGGCCGCCGGGCCTCGCGAAGCGCTGACGCCAGCAGCGTTCGCAGCAAGGATGGTCAGCTGCGCTTTGTTCACTAACAGTGCCGTGGTGTCGTCCATTCTTGCAAGCTCTCGGTGGAAGCGCTTCGTGGAGTGCGGTGACATCACGCTCCCGCGTTTCCTTTCATGTTGCTTGTACCGCTTAGCGCAGCGCTTTTATTTAGATGCTTGCGAAACGTAGGTAGACTTTGTTTTAGCTACACGGACTGTAAACGCGGTCATGCAAACGGGAGCGCATTTTTTTCTTTTGAGAAGTGGCGTCTCAGACGTTCTTGAAACGTTTGTGCAGGTGTGCGCGGATCATTTCGACGCTTCATGCATCGAGAAGACGACATCGTACACGGATCCAAGGACTGGGAGAGTTATTGAAGTTGCACTCCCAGTACCACGGTTGCGTCCTGGATCTGTCCCAACGGTATTTCCCGGCTGTCCGTCCTACCTTTCAGTACGAGACAAGAGCACGAGAGAAACCCCTGACGCCAAGAGGAGCCGACAAGAAGCCTCCCAACTCGCCCGTGCTGTAGAAGAGTCGCTGGCGTCATATGAAGCGGAGCAAGAACGAGACCGGTTTTCGTCCCTCGAAGAACTAAGGGCTCGCCTGCAAGGGGTGTCAGTGTCTCCGAAGTGGACTGTGATTCATAAAGAAGAGTGCTCCATGTTTTTGAACATTATCGACTATCGTGAACCTTGTTTGAATGCGTCATTGACCGTGTTTGCAAACCTTGAAGTCTTTGCCTGCTATCAAGGTTCACCAATCAAGAACCTTGGTAGCGCTGTTGTACCAGACTCAGTTCAAAAAGTAAGTTCCTTGTTGGAAATTTTGAACAACCTGTCGATGCTGTCTGAGGAGCGCTGCACTTATCGCCACCTGGCTCAAGCAATACATTCCCTTCTGGACAAATTGGAAGCCAGCATTGATGAAGGCAAGAAAGAGACGGTGAACTTTATGAAGGAGCAGCTACTACTCCTTTCTGCAAAGCGCATTCAGTATAGCGCACAGGTGATGGTCTTTGCATGCATCTTGCGTACAATATCACCACATGCCTACAAGTTCCTGAGAAGCACAGGTGCACTAACTTTGCCCCACCCAAGCACTATTAGAAAAGTGTGCTCGTCTATTCAAATGTGCCCACAAGTTGATTCTTCTGACGACACTTTCCTTCAGTATGTGTCTCAGAGATTCAAACATCTGCAGGCACATGAACACACTGTGACGCTGATGCTTGATGAGATTTATATCAAACCTTGTTTAGATTACAAAGGTGGGAACATATGTGGTGCAGCAGTTAACTCCAACGAAGCAGCCACATCGGTGCACGTGTTTATGATACAAAGTTTGCTGAGCGCATTCAAGGAGGTGGCGCACATTCTTCCGGTAAAAACCTTACAGGGTGAAGATCTTCATTGCATGCTGAAGAAGGTGATCTTGGGCTTAGAAGAAATTGGATACAGGGTCATAGCCGTTGTCTGTGACAATAACTCGCTGAACAGGAAGGCAATGAAGATGTTTCTGCCAGAACCAAAGCTTAGCCCTGTTTACCCGCATCCGGCAGACCCAGATCGGCCGTTATTTTACGTGGTGGATGCTGTGCATCTATTTAAATGCATAAGAAATAACTGGCTCAACCAGAAAAATGCTGGAACTTGCTTTTTCTACCCACGCTTCGAGCTTTCGAACAATGAAGTTCATCCCGAATGCAAGATGACTGCTTCATTTAAGCATTTGAGAGATTTGCATAAAGGGGAGTCACCCCTGCTTCTGAAGTCTGGGTATGGCTTGACGTCAAAAGCTCTAAATCCAAGCAGCTTTGAACGACAGGACGTCAAACTCGTACTGCAGGTTTTTAATCCATACGTAGCCGAAGCCCTGGCCGCTCGCAAGGGTCATACTGATTTTCAACATGCTACAGCAACCGCCGAGTTCATCAAAATAATTCTTCGTTGGTGGAGCATTGTCAATGTAAAGACACCTAGTAAGGGCTTCCATCACCGTAATGTTTACGAAGAGCCCATGTCAAACCACACAGATGACCCAAAGGCAAGCTTTCTAAGCGCTTTTATCACATGGCTCGATGTGTGGGAATTTTATAGGCACGACACCGGAGTACTTACCCAGGAGACATTGAGTGCCTTGAGGCTCTCTGCTCAATCCCTTTTGGCATTGGTGAAGTACTGCGTTAGTGAGCTTCACTTTAAGTATATTCTGCTAGGGAAAGTCCAGACGGATACCCTCGAGAGTCGCTTTGGACAGTACAGGCAGATGGCTGGTGGGCAGTATCACATATCTGTTCGCCAGCTTTGCGAAACCGAGGGAAGGATTCGCCTTCAAAATGCCCTTCCAAGGATGAGCAACGATGATCTCAGAGGCATCGAAGAGACGGACAGTGTCAGGGATGCGGGCACTTCTTTTAGTGTTCATGTTAGCGATGCTGACCTTGATGAGCTCAGAGCACAAATGCCGGTGATTGGTTATGTTGGTGGGTATTGTGCACACGCTGCAATGAAAGTTCTCAAGTGTGAAAGCTGCCAGAGGCAATTGGTCGTTACCCGAAATACGGCCGAAACAGGAGAGGACACCCATTCTTTAATCGCACAACTGGATCGGGGTGGCCTCAAATTTCCTTCTGCTCTTGTAATCACAGTAGTTATGTACACAGAGGTTGTAGTTAGAAAGCTCATGACGGAAAGTACCTCTACCCAGTTTCTCCATGGGCTGAACCAAAAGAATGTCGTTCGGCAACTTACACTGGACTCTCTGCCAAGGCTTGAGGACATAGATACGTGTGAAAACGGGCACACCTACGAGCTCCTCATCACATTGGTTGCAAACTGTGCAGCAAATATAATGCTCAACAACTTGTGCAAGCAAAGGAACGATCTTTTACGCATTGAAAAAGATCAGAAGGCGAAAAATAGAAAGGCCCGAATTTTTCTTGGAAAGTAATTTTCCAAGTGTCGCGTCTTTCTCTTCACATTTATTCTTGTGAAACTGCACAGAGTGTATTTGATTGCATGTCATGACTTGATTTCCTTGGTATACTTCTGCCTTATGTAAAATGAGCCTTGTTTCCAGTTTTGTATCTCTTTACAAGTTGTTAGCTTTTAAAGGTGCTGTACTTTTTTCTTTTTCTTTAACTCGAACTGCCTCGGTGCCCACTGTAGCAGTTGTACAGTCCGTTTTGGTACCTAAGCTGTGTACACTTTCCTTGTGCACTCTGTGTACAGACATGTTGTGCACTGTGATTTGTTTTTTTCTTAGATTTTTGTTTGATTTTTTCCCTAGGACATGCACCTACCTGTGGCAGTACAATTACTTTTCTTTCTGTCATTTATCATGCTGTGGACCACAATTTAGTCACCAGTGTTCTTATGTATTGTATTTTTTGGCAAGTGTTAGAACCTGATACCTTGTGTTGCTACTGCTACTATGATAAACGAATGGTATGTTTTCCTCTAACGTACAATTTAAATGAAAGTGTGCTTTTTCTGTTCCAAAGCTCGGGGATGTTTTTGCTGTTACAATCTGTTTTGTTTTCTGAGTTTTATGTGGCAAGATATTGTGTTTTGTACTTTTGGCATATTTTCAGCATTAAGGGCAACACCTTGTGTTGCCTGTCGTCTGCCTGGACCGAGAACAATGCGCACTGTGATATTTGTACAGACGGCGTCTGGCTGTGATAAATAAATATGCATTATTCCATTCACGATATTCATTATTTCTTGATACCTTGATAAGTTCCCCAACCGCGGTGGCTCAGTGGCTAAGGCGTAGCGCTGCTGAGCACTAGGGCGCGGTTTCGATACCCGGCTGCGGCGGCCGCATTTCTGATGGAGGCGAAAAGCAAAAACGCCCGTGTGTACGAGATTTCGGCACACAATAAAGATTCCCAGGTAGTCAAACTTGATCCTGAGCCCTCCCCTACGGCGCGCTTCATCGCCTGCGTTGCGTCGGCGCGTTAAACCATACAATCAATCGATACCTTGATAAATCGTGCGGACATGGTGTCAAGGCACCTCGCCCGAGTCGGTAGGCGTGAAGGGCGCTCGCGGCTGGCGCAGCCACCCAGCGAAGGGCGGCCGGCCGGCCGGCGCGATGTGACGTCGTCGACGTCACGTCACGTGACGCGCAGGCCTGAAAAGCTTCCGGGGGTGACGGTTCAACACGCGTGGCTTTGGTGGTGGAACAAACGTGTTGGTGACTAGCCTACACATATTCTACACATCTTTGCTCAGTGTCTGGCCAAATATTTTGAACAATTATTTTTGCGTGCCTTACACAACCTCATATGAGTCAATACTTTACATGAAGCGTTCTTTTTTTATCTGAAAGCGGAAAAAATTTTTTTTACTGCTCCGGCAGTAAGAGATACTATGTGATTTTGTGTTAAAAAGTGATAATTCAAGGGACCGCAAATTTTTTTTGGTGCTGCCGCTACTACAGTTATGAAACCGACAAAAAGGCGGTCTGGAGAGATTCATTGTCGTTGCTCACTGCAAGTGGAATGAATGTGAAGCTATCAATAAAAATTGGCTGCGGATCTCTGTGCTTCACTGCGAAACACGACGAAAGATGAGAGACATCTGGCTACAAGCACTGCGTGAGATATGACACCATCTGGCGGTAAAGGGGAGGAAGGAAAGCTTCCTTTTAGAACGCAAAGTCACTGGTAGGGGGCTGCACACGGTCATTTTAGTTTAATACTCCAAGTGAACTAGTGAACACTGCAAGTACCACCATCTCGCGTCTTTTCATCATATATTCATCACACACAAGTACCGCCATCCAGTGCACATTTCAAGGGCAAAAACAGCATGTGGCTACTACATACAGGAGACGCACAAGGATGATGAAAACAAAAAAAATGGCAGCATATGCACGGAGTGAATGATGGAGAGTTGGGCGAAGCATTCGTCCATCCATGCGTCCGTCTGGGTGACCGTCCATACGTCTGTTCGTGCGCCCGTCCCTGCGTTCGTTCATGCATCCGCCCCTGCGTCCGTTCATGCGTCCATCCATGCATTTGTCTGTGAGTCCGTTCGTCCATCTATTCAACACTCCAAGTCCCACCATCTCGGATCTTTTCATCATATGTTCCGCATATAGAAGCACCGCCATCCAGCGGACATTCCAAAGACTAAACGAGAGGTGGCACACGCACACTTTCTCACGGCTTGCGCTTCTTGTCTACTTCTCACCTTTAACCACCTCGAGTTCATGGTATATACTAGTTCACTGTATTCATGGCACTGTGGCCCAACACTCGCTAAACCTTTCAAAACAAGGAGGTTACACCCACCGAGTATAACCTAGCAAACCTTTCTTGTCAGATAGTGCTCAATGTGCATGCCAATGGCTTCTAATTGTGAATGAGAGACAGGAGAATTCGGCTCTTGTTAACGCGCACTTTGCGAATTTTTTATTGTTCAAGAACGCACAGGATAAATCTCCCACCTTCATCACCTTGCAGGTCAAAGCGTAAGACTGGTTACGCACTACGACTACGACGAGGGACGAACGGGTGCCGCTTTAAGGAGCTTCGCCCTTAAAAATTGCTGGAGTGGAATCTCCCGCAATGACTTGCCAGCAGAAGTGAAGCCAGCTTTCGCCACTGCCATGATGACGGAAAGATGCTTTTTTTTCTGGTAATGTCCACTTAAATAATAAGTGGCTTTGATATGGTAATGTGAATGCTACGTTAGTTCATATTAAAAGATAGTTGTTCCCGACAAAATAACACACAGAAAGGAGACTGAACCTCCAAAGAACTTTGCCTCAGGCTTACTTAGGAAAACTAGTAATACTAAGACGCACTTGGAGCACTATGTGACCCTAAAATATTTCCACATTATATTCGTTGGGCGTGTGAAAGAAACGCTCCGTTCTTAAGCGCTGAACAATGATACTTCATCCAAAGAGGTTTAAAAAAATTGCTGGAGTGGAAGTTCTTGCCCACGAGTGAAGCCGTGCCAGCCGTAACGTTGCGGCTGCGGTAGCCATCCTACTAGAGCATGATGAGCTGTTGGCGTTCGGCGATTCAGAAGGGGCATTGCCCTCGCCCGCCCAACGAGTTTAACGGGACAACCTTTTTGGGTGAGATAGGGCTCGAGGTACGTCCATGTGTTACTCGTTTTCATAAGTAAGCCTCGAAATCAAGGCAAATTTCATTGGATATTAAGTCACCGATACTAGTCTCTGCGGATTATTTCTTCGGAAACAACTGTCTTTTAATTTGAAATAACGAAGTCCTTAGACTAACAAATGAAAACTACTTGATGTATAAGTGGGCACCACCAGAAAATAGCATGTTTATGCAAATTTAGGAGGCTGATAACGGGCTTCACCACTGCAGGCAGGGCATTGCGGGAGCTTCAACTCCAGCAATATTTTTCAACCTTCTTGACTTTATCATGACCCTAGTAAGATGGCCGCCGCAGCCACCATCTTGCTATAGGCACGGCTTTATTCGGTTGATTGATGATTGATATGTGGGGTTTAACGTCCCAAAACCACTATATGATTATGAGAGACGCCGTAGTGGAGGGCTCCGGAAATTTCGACCACCTGGGGTTCTTTAACGTGCACCCAATTCTGAGTACACGGACCTACAACATTTCCGCCTCCATCGGAAATGCAGCCGCCGCAGCCGGGATTCGAACCCGCGCCATGCGGGTCGGCTTTATTCGGGGGCAATCATTTCCACTCCAGCAATTTTTTTTATATCCTCCTTGGAGATGCACGACCCACGCCTTAAAGAGCTTTGTCCCTAAAAAAATACTATGAAGTGAACAAAACAAGCAGCGTACTCGGCTCGGCGTTGGCATTTCACAGCGGCGTCTCGAGCACACTTTTCCGAATGTTCTTGAGAGGCGCCCAGCCAGCGAATGGTCGAGAGTGAGGCGCGAGTGGACGGGAAAGTGGGGCGCAGTGAGGGGAGCGAACGGCGAACGAAGGAGCAGCGAAGCAGTGCACCTACCCTCTCCTCCACTATCTCGCACCGCATGCTGTGGTCGCGAGGATAAGCGCGTGCAGCTGTTGCCATGAGAGGGGGAGCAAGAGCGGAGAGAGTGACACCGCGGACAACGCTGGATGCCTGACATAGCTCGATTAAGAAATGCAATCGCATTAAAAAAACTTACAAAACTTCCGAGTTGGCGGATCAAAAGTCAAACTGGCAGTGGCCAGTTACCGCAGCCGGAATACGTGCCCATTATGTACCAACATATTTCAATGTACTTCCCCCCAGCATTTTTCGCACAAAAACAAAATACAAATTAAAGAAACAGCTACGGCGTGTCTGTCTACAATTGTAATGCGTGTGTTATTTCATATACACTCATTCGCAAGCATGATGCTGCACAATGATCCAGTGTGGTACTTTGCTTAAGAAGCATTTGCTATAATTTTTTTCCTTTACACCTTTTCACCTTCAATTGCTGTAACTATTGTATAATGCTTGTAACTATTGCTTGTATGCCCTGTTGTTTCTAATCTTATATGCACGTTGTTTTTGTCCTATCATCCCTCTTATGCCATGAAATAAATCTTGTAACGCGTCCGGTTTGTTTTGCTGTCTGCCAGGCTCTGCCACTCGAGCCACCAATTGGCTTTGGCAGGCCTAGTTACATGTACTGTTTTATTTGAAGAAATAAAAGGTATTATTATTATTATTATTATTATTATTATTATTTCTTTACGACAGTGTCTTTTGGTTTAGCTTCATAGCGCAACAAGTGAAAACAATATAAGGGGGTGCATTGTGCTACATTTTCAGTTCCCCCAATTTAGAGGGAACGTTCTTTTCCAAGCAGAACACTGTATAAAGCTAGTGGTAATATAATATTAATTATAATATTGTGACAGTGATGGACATAAAGAAGAAAGGAACCCTTACATATTACACTTTTTTCCTTCAATGTTTAGCATTTATATTATGTCCAGTCACGCATTTTCATTTTACGGCCTTGTCGGTTTTGTATTGTGGCAAAGTAGCTACCATGGTTGTGGCACATGCAAGCTTAAAAAAGCGTCAGCCATTTTCACACCTTCAAAACCATCGGACCAAGAACCTGCAAGCGTGTGAGTGTACGATTAACCAGCGAGATCACGCGATGACGTCAATTTGCCGTTTGATTTTAAATACGTGCTCATGCACGAGACTTGGCAAATACGTCACGTGACTGCGGCTTCAGGCAACGACGTTTCAGTGAGTGCCTCGTGACACGCGATTTCCGAAGAGATCACGTGGCTGTAAGCTCGCAAACACCTCACGTCAAACGATTTGTGTAAGGTGCAGCCGCACTTCCAACGTGTCGGCGCCCAGTTACCTAATTACACGACTCTCTTACGTGTCCACTTGCCCATAATCAACCAATGTCATATTGAATCTGTAAATAATTTAAATATGGAAAGTTCAAATTGATATCTCGACAGTTCGTATAGAAGGTCATCATCGTTTCGAAAATTATTGATGCCATTCATTCGAACTCCTTGAGAAAAAACTTCATTATAATCATATCAAGCATTATCATCACTAACATTTCTTTTTATTTCTTTATTATGACTACCATATGTTGTGTGACGTGTGGAATTTAACGTCCCAAAACCACCATACGATTATGAGAGATGCCGTAGTGGAGGGCTCCGGAAATTTCTACCACCTGGGGTTCTTTAACGTGCGCCCGAATCGGAGCACATGGGCCTACAGCGTTTCCGCCTCCATCAGAAATGCAGCTGCCGCAGCCGGGAGTCGATCTGGTCACCTGCGGGTCAGCAGCCGAGTACCCTAACCACTAGACCACCGTGGCGGAGCTGACTACCATATGTTGACTTAATAGCGTGTGAAGGCGCGCCAGTTAAGAAGCAGCGCAAAAACGCAGCACTTGCCTAGTCCTGTGTTCCTATGATCACGCCACATGTGAGACATCTACTACGGCTACAATTCCTGCTAGTACCACGATGACACCGTGCATTTTAGACTTAGTTTAGCTGTAAAATATTCTACGCAATTTCAAACATGAAAATGAGAGATGAAGTGAGATACGTCTGAGTTTCAGTGCATTCGGCACCTACCAACGGTGGTGAAGACCGTGCAGCCCATAGAAAGGGCGATCGAGATGGCGGCCTGTCCAACACCTCCGCTTCCAGAGTGGACCAGCAGGGATTCTCCACGCTTCATGTTACCTCGGACCACGAGGGCGTAGTAGGCGGTTGAGTAGGCCACCGGAACCGTGGAGGCCTCCTCGAGGCTCCAGGACTCTGGTACCTCCCACAGGAAGCCCGGATCGGCGTTCACGGCCGTCGCCATGCCTTGGGAGGCCACGGATCCCATGACTCGGCGACCGTGGGGGTCGCGGCCGGAGAACTCCAGGCCGAGGACGCAGTCGGAGGTAGCCAGGTTGCCTGTTTGAATGTGGGCAGTACACACAACGTTTCGAAGAGCATTTCAATAACAAAGGAACACTTGATGCGTCACTTGCATAAATATATTACGAGTTTCAACATCCTCTCATATTGGAAAGTCCCTGGAGATCGTGGGCTTGAATTTTGGTCGTGGCAGCCACGTTTCAATGTAGGTGAAATGCGACAGGCTAGTTTGCATGGATAAAGGTCAACGTGCAAATGGGCGTGGCACCCTATTATCGATCATAACCTGTTATGCAGGTCAATCCTTGCGCATTCACAAGTTAGCTGGAGAAATTTGGCACCGTATCTGCACGTAATCTCTAAATTTCATCGAAAGACGATAGTCTTGCGTGTGGAGAGAGTGAACAAAACATTTATTTGATGTTCTGCGCAAGAAAATCGGTGAATGGTATTCTGGAGGCGCTGCGTTAGAGTGCCTCGAGCATGCAGCGGAAGCGAACGAGCGCATCAAGTCACGTCACACGTGAGACATAAACGCCATCTGGCAGTTCTTTTTGGAAAACCAAGTGCGTGGCTCCGAGACGGGCGAGCGTGCCCGTCTCAGAGGTGATAAGTTGTAGAACGCAAGGCGACGGGCAGGTGCCACCACATGTCGTCTTAGCAAAGCGTTGGAAATACTCGCTTATTCGTGCAAGCGTTGCATGGACAGCGCTGCGCGATAAGCGCTATGATCCTTAGAATTGCTTATGTATGCCTTTTTTAGTAAAAGACGAACATGCAGAATATATATGTGTTGTTATGGTACCTCAGATATGCGCAATAACTGCTTTTTCATTGACAATAACACACGTATGAACGCTGATCTTTGAGCAACATTGGTGGGCGCTGCGGACGGGGTCGGCCCTTCGGGTTATCGGCTGGTGCTGTTTAGAGTACCCGGTACGCAGTAACGGTGGACAAACAGACAAATGTACAGGTAGACAGACGGACGGACGGACGGACGGACGGACAGACAGACAGACAGACAGACAGACAGACAGACAGACAGACAGACAGACAGACAGACAGACAGACAGACGGAGGGACGGACGGATGGACAGACAGACCAAAGTTTCTGCGTGGAAGGTCCCCAAGAAAGACTATTGTCTTTAAAATTTCAGCGCATTTCGTCGAGCGCACAATTTGGAATTGAATATTTCTGCAAACGCTCTAGTGGCCTGGGAGTCGGACAACATTGGTACATTTGCGTGCCGTGACGTAATAAGAAGCTAGCTGTGCGAGCGTGTGCTATCTGGCCGATGTTGTTTCGTGGTGAGCTGCGCGGGAAATTAGGATCATTTAGCTTTCTTCAGCTTGGCCCTGAAATGGAATAATTTGCAGCAACTGGACCTTCCCTAAAAGATGACGGCTCCCCTCTTTCCAGCGCACGACGTCACACGCGCCATGGTGAAGTGGCGGTCGCCGGTGGTGGGCATGTTTTACAGTTGGCGACTTCTACTGCTTGTTTTGCAATTAATTATTCCTGAAAAGTCTACTGTTCATATCTGTATTGGCTTAATGCACCATCTACTCCTTCTTTTTGCTCAAAACCAGGAATTTCTGGGTGACCGTGTCAACTCCCCTTTGAGGAGACCCAGGGTGTCGTAATTTCCGGGACTTTCTACTTGCAGGCAGGCAAAGGACTATCCTGATCCGGAGATGACGTTCACTCCCCCCTTATAAGGGCGACATCGGCGGGACAACACCCACGACGGGACGGGGAGATGCATCTCCTCGGCCATGTCATAGGTTCTCTGGATAGCCCGTAGCTGGTCTTCTTTCTCGTTGCTTGTGAGAAGAGATTGCCAGTCCTCCTCCATTGAGAGAGACCAGGGGCTCTCGCGCAGTGCATTGCCACAGCATGTGTTGTAAAGTGCAACGCGGGTTACCACAGCGAGGGCAGCCTGACTGTATGCCGTTCATATATTTAGAACACTTAAGGGGAGAAGCGTATGCCTCCGCCTGTAGTTGACGTAACGTGATAGATTGAGCTCTGTTTAGAGTAGACTAATACTTCCCTTGGGACCACAGTGAGGTACGGAACGTAAAACGCAAACAGTTATTCCTCGCAATTTATAGGTGAGGCATGCGATAATTTTTTTTGCATCTTACAGTCGGTACGCAATATTACAGTCGATTGAGAGTTGCGGTTCAGCTCGAAATTTTGCAGGCATCGCGCACCAGAAAAGTGCAATCAACAGAAGGACCCATTTCTATTTGTCTTCTTATGCTTGATTATTAGGCGTAGATGACAATTTGTAGCATTCATCCAACAATGGAATATCATTTTCTGTGTTCTAAATTAACTGATGAATTATATATGCAAAGGAAGATGCACCAGAGGCACAACATTGTAGCTACTTACCGGGTAAGGCATCCGGTGGAAGCTTTCCAGTGGCTAGCATAATGTCTCGGAAGTTGAGCGGAGCGTAGTAGACACTACAAAGGACGCCATTCACACTGGTGAATGGCGAAGCGTATCGCAGCGGTGACTCGTACCACTGAAGACTGGACAGGTCACCTCGCGTCTGCACGTTCAGGAATGCGTATGGCGTGGTAACTTTCGATGGTCCGTGGGACTGCGTGACTATGTGCCTGTAAGACCCCCACTGTCCATCGCGGTAGACGTTCATGACCAGGTTCTTCTCCAGTATCTCCTTGTACTCTGGATTGCTCGGCCTGAACTCGGTGACCTTGTTGGATTCCTTGACGCTAGCGTTGAGTATGCACCTAACATGAGTTCCGCTTTCCTGCCTGAGGCAGTTGGTCAGTCCTACGACTCCGCTGATATTCGCATCCTCGCCGAAAAGCCAGACGTTTTCTCCGGCAGGCCTGTTCTCGAGCTCTGCTATTTTTGTTTTGAGAGGCTCGACCCAGTCGTAGCCAGTGTTCTTGACTCTGATCACCTCCTGCTTGGTGACGTCGACGGGCGTCGTCTTTCGAAGCAACAGAAGCGTGCAAACATTGTTAGATTTGAGGCCAACCACGCGGAACCCTCTAGCAAGGAATGCAGCTTCCAGGGTCTTCCTTGTGTGGAAACGTAGCGGTACTTTGCTGATGGTCGACAGGAACATCTCGGCCGGAGTAAGGGCCGTGCGCTGTGCGAGCAGGACGAAGCCATTCTCCTTGCATAGGGAGTTTAGTTTCTCAGCCTCGGAGTCCAGACTACTGCCTGATGTAAGGATAACGCTTCGCAAGACAATCAGTTCAGCTTCGGGTAGCCCGTCCTTGGAGGCCGATGTGCAGTCCCACTTAATCGTCTTCGTTCCTTCGGGTAGCAGCTCAGCCGCGATCTTGTCCGGAGCTGGGTGGGCCACGGTGTAGTCGGTCTTGAGAAGGATGTTCGACAGCCGGAGCAGGTCTGTGACCCATGGCGCCAGCAGCGTGCTGCCTCCGTCAGCCAGTTCGAGGACGCGGATCTTTTTGGTGCTCGTGTTCTCGACGACGACGTCCAAGAGGTGCCGCAGCGGGTCCTCTTCGTAAAGGACCGTGTTGAGGAAGTCCCGTTCTAGGTCCTCCTTGTGGGCAGCCAGGGCGGACTGAACTGTGGCAACGAGAGACGCGGCAGAGCCATCGGTATGCTTATGGATGGTGGCCAGGACCTTGAGGAGGCCGTGGTTGTCGCCGGGGTTCTCCAGGTATCGGTTGAGGACTTGCTCGGGAGCCTCACGGAAGCCGTTCATGACGTCGGAGATCTGAGCCTTGCTCTTGCCGCAGGACTCGAGGACACGCCGGGCGACACCGCAGCACACCTCAACGTACTCGCGGATTTGAGATTCGCGTTGGCTGCTGGCTTTCTCGTCGTCTACGTATGACACAAACTGATAATCTTCGAGGAGAGGTATTTGCTGCACGGCACGCCTTGGGGCGATGCTAGCCTTGAGGCCTGTTATGGCAACGCCACCAGCAAGGCACGTGTTGAGGTATGGGTTGTAGACAACGTCGATGCCTTTGAGGAGGAACAGTTAAATAAGAAAAACATTGTATGAGAACATGTGAAAATCACCAAGAAAATGTTACAAAATGAAGACAGAAGCTAATTCTTACAGGATGATATCCTTTTTATAGTAAAACTTCTTTCTCTAATTCTGCTATTCAGGTATAAACTACATAATTATAGTCACCTTCTATTACTGAAATTGAAAGAGAGCACATCCTAGCAAGCGTGACAGGGTTCTGTAGTACAGCAGCTGTCATGAAACACGCTTCAACCTCCGTGAAACGATCCCAGGAGAATGAAGATTGGCCATGATGACAACCAGTAGCGCCTAAACTGAAAAGATGGTGAAGAACAAGTTCTATATATTTTAGTTGACTTGCAATTAGTCATTGCCGTTAGCACTGCATGCGTAACTGCACTGACAGATAAAATTTGTATACGCAATTATCGCGTGTATACATGCCAGCCAACTAAGTTAATTATTTTAATTAGTTTTTCAAGATTAAGAACGAGAAGCGCGGAGGGTCTGACATGCTTTGCACTCGAAGTTCATCAAAATAACGTTGAGTGCAGATTTTAAAAAGAAGCAGCATGACGGGAACAGTGACACAAAACGAACGAATACCTCGAGATAAGCACTTGTCATGCGATATTTGTTCCTAAGGGGTCCTTGTCCGTCTAGAGATGATTGATGCTCTGCTCTATTCATGAATCATATGACCCTGATAATGTTGCTATTAGCCTCGTGTGCTCCCAAATCTCCTGTAAATAGACGCTCGTTTTCCTTTTGTCATGTATCCTAACTGCTTGAGTCTTTTTTGTACGCCAATAAAGAGCGAGGAAGTGGAAGCTGAAAAAAACAACAACAGCAGCGCCTCTGACGTGTGCTATTACGTAAATGACTTACTGAACTAATGTAGTTTATAACTAAGATTGTTGCTTATGCTGCCTCTAACGGTGTTTTACCACAATTTGACTTTAACAGGAGGTCCCGATACAGTCTTTGACTTTGGACCTCCTTTTGTATACTAAACACATGTCATGTTCTTGTATTCGTATCAATAAAAACAATTTCAATCTGAACTAGAGTTAAGAAAGCGAGCTCCAAGCGTCCTTGTCATCCTTATATATTTCTTTAGTAGAGGCTCACAACTTAATGAAAACTGCGGAAATACGATAAGGTATAATTACCCGCATCACCGGCCTTCTCGTAGATCTTGGCATGGACTTCAGGGTCGACGCGACAAGACTGTATCCGGACCGGCAGTCGGAGGGTTCGCACAGGGTTGCCCAGGATGCTGAACTGTAGCATGGTGTCGATGAAGGTTACCCAGTTGTCTGCCCAGTTGAGCTTGCCGTACTGCCGTGCTGCAAGGGTCGTACAGTGAAAGTTCAGTGTGAAGCTACGAGTCACAAGAAAGTTTCTGCATGTAATATCAGTGCTTCTGCCTGCACGGTAATGTAATAGGGAACCTAAAAAGCACATTTGCTCAAAGCGACGCTCCTAAATCTGGAGTTAGGGCGTCGGGTGTCCGCAGAAATCCTGCCGCGCCGTTGCAGCCACCGCAGCAAGTTTGCACGCCGCGCGAGCGGATTATGCGTGACGAAAGGCCCGTGCTCGTACCAGGGGTGCCAGAGCCTGCTGGACACGTGAGCTCTGGCACCGAGTTTGGACATTCTTGCATGGCCTGTGACTCGACTCTACTTTGTCTACTCCATGGAAAGACTTACTATCTCCCAAGAAGGTTACGTTAAATCCTTAAGATCAACCGGCTTCCCTCTCTCTCTTAAACTTTACACGGCTACAGCAAACATCCCATTTCTACATTTCGTGCCAACCCATCACAATGTCGTCATGTGCCAGTGACATTTCCGTGAAACCTACACAGTGCTCGGTTTCCATCTCGTCAAGTTCTACAGAAACCAACGCTTTTCTAAACACTGCAAAAACTACATTCAAGCAACGTTGTGCCAGCTGCAGCAAACATAAACTTCCAGGCGTTGTGCAAAGAAGTTCGTGATAATTGAGCGCCTAAACTAGAAATAAAAAAATAAGGGGATCCTTAAAGCTTTTCCATTAGGGTTGAAAGCTATAGCGATATCCTGTCCTTAGTGCGTAGTTCAGACACTTGGTGCATGAAATATTTTCGAACTTGCTGTGGACCCCACTACGTGGCCTAAAGGGAACTTGCGCCGTAACGTGTGTGCCTTGTGTAGTGGGTGACCGGGTTTAAACCGTGATGACCGGGTCAGGAATTTCGTCAAGCTGTTTTTTAGCAGCTTTTAATTCCTGTCCTTTAGTTTTAGGATGTTAAACCCCTCATATCAATCAATCAGTCAATTACTTCCTGTCCTTGCATCTTTCTGAACTTTTAATCTGATTTGCATAGTCTTGTGTTGACCGTTGTCATTGTATAAAAACATCAAATATTTGTAACTGTAATATTGTCCTTTAACACGATTGTTGAAAAAGATTGCTAAATAAAAATAAACTGAAACTAAACTGAAACTGAAGTCATTATGATAATTACGTGTTCTGACACCCGATGACAATGTACGCTTGTACCACACTATTGCATCTTCTATTGTGAAGTATGTACACAGGACACATGTGTTTGCAAACATGACTGTTACTTTCAGGGCATTTCGAAGCAGAGGAGGTTATTTTTACTGCTTTCGTAAGCAGACACTTGGATGTGTGGTATAGAACACCCGCTTGCCACGAAAATGAACAGGTTCAATCCCCACTCAGACGTGGATTTTTTTATTATTCATTTATTCTACATTTTTCTCGATTTTTCAGTGACGCACAAGATGACCATTTTTCACTCACAACCACCGCCGATGCCGACGCCGACGCAGGAATTTCTGCGAATGTGTTTCTTTAACTTTATCGCGTTACTAACTTACTGTTGAGGTCAGCCTTGATGATGCCCCGGAAACCGCCGTGGTACTCGTAGCCCCGAAGCCTAAGCTCCTTGTAGATGTCGTCGGCCTGGAGCTCGTACGTGACGGTCTCTGCAGGTGGCCCCGGAGGTTCCTTCTCCAGAAGCTTCTCGCCTTTTTCGGCCGTGCGGATGCGGCCACTCGCAGCCACAGTGCCAGCCTCACACACCTCGAACTCACCAGAGGCGCGCATGATGTTCACCAGGAACTTCACAGAGCCTGCGATACCAGGTAGAAGCCGCGTCTGGGTCCGAGCAATCCGGTAATGTGACCTATTGAAAACGCTAAGCGCACTGATATGCGATCGATAAAATAGACCGAGATGAAGTAGGAGAAGATGGCTTTTGCTTTCAAGTTACTTTAGGCAAATGCTTAAGGTGCCGAACGACTTTTTAGGCTTTATTAGAGCGATAATTACACTGAGACACAAAAAGCTAAAAAACACCATTTTGCCACGAGTGCGTTTTGTTCCTTGATTAAAGCGCTATATGTGTTCTTTTTGTTGTCTTTGTCTTGGCGTAGTGAGCGCTCGTTATGCGGCCAAATGGAAATGAGCGGTTTTCTAATCCACGGCGCCACACACCTCGAGGTGAAGTCCGTTATGGTAGTACAGCTGTTATGGTGCTCAGATGCTGACTCGAAGGTTGTGGGGTTTGATTCCACTTGCCGTGGTGGTGTTTTTATGGAGGACAAATACTAGAGGCTCGTGTACCGTGCGATAGAGCACAATTAAGAACATTATCACCATCATCAGTCTGACTACGCCCACTGCAGGACAAAGGCCTCTTCAATGATCCGCCATTCTGCCCGGTATTGTGCTTTCTGCTGCCGCGTTATACGTGCGAACGTTTTAATCTCATCAGCCCACCTAACTTTCTCTCTCTCCCCTTCGTGTGTTTGCCTTTTCTGGGAATCCAGTCAGTTACCATTAATGACCAGTGGTTTCCTGTCTACGTGCTACGTGCCCGGCCCATGCCCATTTCTGCTTCTGGATTTAAGCAATGATATCAATAACCGCGGTTTGTTCCCTGACCCACTCTGCTCTCTTCTTGTCTCTTAAGGCTACACCTATCATTTTCCTACCGTCGCCCTCATAAGCTGAACCCTCTTTGTAAGCCTCCAGGTTTCTGCTCCGTAGGTAAGTACCGGCAAGATGCAGCTGTTATATACCTTCCTCCTCAGGGTTAGTGGCAGATTACCATTCATGATTTGAGAATGCTTGTCTAATGTGATCCATCCCATTCTTATTTTTGTTGTCATTTCATTCACCTGGTTCTGCTCCACGGTTACTACCTGTCCTAAGCCGATATATTCTTGCAGAACTTCCAGTGTCTTTCCACCGATCGCAAAGTGCTGTTTTCTGCTGACACTGTTGCACGTTATTTTTGTTTTGTGCATATTGATTTTCAGACCCACTCTTCTTCTTTCCGTGTCCAGCTCAGTAATTCGTCCCCTGAGGTACTTATTCAGGCAATGTCATCAATGAATCACAAGTCACTAAGATACTCTCCCTTAACTCTTATCCCTAACTCTTTCAGTCTAGGACCATAATAAACTCCTGTTAAAATGCGGTAAATAGCATTAGATCGTGTCTCCTTGCCTTAGACCCTTTTAGATGCGGAAGCATCTTATACTCGCGCCTTGTAGTGCGCCGTCCGCACCGCTTCTTGAACATTCGACAGCTGACGCGCGCGCATGCGCCGTCGCGCCGTCGCCCACCATCTGTGCCGCGCGCGCTTCTCCTTCGAGAACATTCGACAGCTGACAGCGCATGCGCCGTCGCGCCGTCGCCATCTGTGCCGCGCGCGCGCTTCTCCTTCGAGAACATTCGACAGCTGACAGCGCATGCGCTGTCGCGCTGTATATATACTCAAGGTCGGCGCTCGCTCGCTCAGTTGCCGCTCGTCGGTTGGTTTGTACGGCGCGTCGACGTCCAAGGTCGCGGTGAAATGAATTCCAATGAATCCACAAACACAATAATCGACGTCCCTTCGACCAGCGCCGCCCTTTCGCATACGTGTGTACGTGTTCACTCATTTAACACCCCCTCCTACAACCACGTTAACCAATTTAGCCATCGACCCAAGTAAGTCGCAATTTAACACCCCATTTCACAACCACGTTAACCAATGTAGCCATCGACCCAAGTAATTCGCACTTTAACACCCCGTTAACCAATTATATGCTCCGCATCCTCCTCAGTGTTCCCCCGAGGGAAGCTGCGGGCAATTTTTTTTAATGGGATTCTGTCGCTCTCTTTATAGCGAACTATGGTGGCTGTGGATACACTGTAAATTTCTTTTTTCCAGTATGTTTATGTTGGGCTCGTTAATGCCCTGATTACGTAGTGTCTGCATTGCTGCTGATGCCTAGACTGAGACAAATACCTTCTCGTAATCTATGAAAGTTTCGCATAGGGTTCGGTTGTATTCGGCGCATTTCTCTGTTACCTGTTTGATGGTATGAATATGGTCGATTGTGGAGTAGCTCGTTCCAAACCCTGCTTGGTCTTTTGGTAGATTAACCTAATGTCGCCTTAATTTTATTAGCTGTTATTTGTTATAAATAGTTTGTGGAGAACGGACAGTAAGCTGATCAGCCTGTAACTTTCCAAGTCTTTGACGTAACATTTCATATGGATTAAAATGATGTCGGCGTTTTCCTAAGATTTTGGTACCCTTCTCGTGAAGAGACACTTCGCATATAAGGTGGCCAGTTTTTCGAACACAGTTTCTCCTCCACGGCGGATAATAAAGATCAACGAAGGGTCAAAAGTTTCCGAGCCCTCTGTTGTGGCATGCCTCATAATTACATCATGGTTTCCACACGTGAAACCTATATTATTAAGAACATGATTGAAGGCACATTGTTTATCGCATGCTGCACATGAGCACTTGGAAGCTTTCTGGTCAAGAGCACTGCATACATAATCAGAAACTCGGTGTTAGGGAGAGTGTTTACCAAGCCTATCCAATTTCTCCCATTTCACTCGCTTCCAACAATAACTGTCTTACCATCCAAACCTCCAATATTGCTAGAAAGTGCGTACTGGCAGAGGGAGATTGCTATCACTTGGGTTTCCTTGACGTGTACCTAAATAGAAGAACACGGTTCTTTCCAGCATCCAGCCTCCATTGAAATGTGACCGACGTGACCGGGATACATCCGAAATCTATCGTGTCAGCAGTCGAGCACTGTGCAGTGTGGATCACACTGCCATATATATATTTTTTTGAAGAATAGGCGTAGTATGAAACCGTAACGATATGCAACAGCCATACCGCAAAGGTCCCTGTGCTCTTATTGAGAGCACGAACAGATGCTTGTAGCTCACGCTTCGTAGCAGCTACTGTCGGTGCCAACGTCCCCAGCCGTACGCTCGACCGGTGTGGTTGAGACTAAGACCGCGGTGGTATAGGCCATGAATTCTGGTGCTCTTGTGTTTTTTTTAATGCGAAACATATCTCAGCGAACTTCGGCAACTTTGAGCGTATCTATCTATCTATCTATCTATCTATCTATCTATCTATCTATCTATCTATCTATCTATCTATCTATCTATCTATCTATCTATCTATCTATCTATCTATCTATCTATCTATCTATCTATCTATCTATCTATCTATCTATCTATCTATCTATCTATCTATCTATCTATCTATCTATCTATCTATCTATCTATCTATCTATCTATCTATCTATCTATCTATCTATCTATCTATCTATCTATCTATCTATCTATCTAGCCGCCTACGACATTTAGCTATCCTGGCTGTTTCAATAATGGTATGGATACCAAACTTGATATGCCGTAACATGACTGTATGACGAGCATATTTTACTAGTCATAACATGAAAATCATGACATTTATGTCATGAACGCCATGATCCAGATTTCATGGCCCCGCAGCTCTTGCGGTAGTTTCGTTCACATGGCATGTTGCAAAACTGGTATGGCATGACATGATTGCATAGCGCACACAAACGACATGCCCTAACATGAAAAGCATGACATGCTTGCCATGTAACAACATGACTACGTTCCGCGCTCATGATGAGCTCGTGGCTGTTCCGCTAGCGTCACATATACCAAATTCAGCATTAGAATACGTGAATGGATGACGAAGGTATGTGACTGGTGCAAACATGATAACTAAGAGATGCGTGTCATGTAACAGCATCACTACATGCCACGCTCATGATGCGCTGGCAGCCGTTTCGCTGGCTTCACTTATACCAAAATAGGTATTACGGTACGAGAATGGATGACAAAGGTATCATACTGGTGCAAACATAGTAAACATGAGATGCGTGTCATGTAACAACATGACTACATGCTACGCTCATGACGCCCTCGCGACCGTCTCGCTAGGTTCACATGTACCAAACTCGGTATTACGCGACGCCAATGGATGACGAAAGTATGTGACTGGTGCAAACATGATAATCATGAGGTACGTGTCACGCCAGAATATGACTACATGTCATAGTCAAGACGCCAATACATTTCAATGTGACGCGGTGCACGTGCTCGCCGGTGTTCATTGAGTCGCGTCACGCCGGCGTTGCCACGCCAGGCGCCGGTCCTGCCACATACTCACAGGCGCGCGCCGCGCTGCGTTGCCGTGACGCATGCGCGTTTTAGCGTGTCCGGCGTCCCTCCGTCACGAAAAGAGGGAGACGCAGTGTTGTCTGAGTGCCGCATCGGCACGAAATGCAGCATGTCGCATTTCGCACCGGTTACCGTCGGGTCGCACCAACTGACGCTGGTCGCTCCTGTCGTCAGACAGTGGAGTGCTCGCGTTTTGCTAACGTAGCGTCGCTGTTCCTAGCGTGCGCGCGTCAACGCTACATTGGAGTATACTGGGCCCTTCATGATCCGCTTGCGGCCGTTTCGCTACCTCCACATATAACAAATTTGGAGTTACGTGACATCAATGAATGACAAAATATATCAGTGGTGCAAACATGATAATCCTGATATGTGTGTCATGTAGGAACATGACAGCATACCACGCTCATAGCGTGCTCGCGGCCGTTTTGCTAGCTTCACATATACTTAATTTGGCATCACGTCCCGTGAATAAATGACGAAGGCAAGCGACACATCCAAACAAGATGATGATAATACGAAGTCATGTACGGCATCATTAACCTCCACCTGGCAACGTTTTGCTGATTTTAAAGTGACCCATCAACAATTCTTATTCCCTCTTCGCATATCATTAATTCCCACTGTACCTGGAATCTGCCATTTTTTTTATTTAGTACATACTGCAGTCCGTAGACCGAGCAGGAGAGGCGAAGAAAAGGAACACCGTGGAAACAAAGAAAAAAGGTTTGTACAGCAAAATTTTTTACTATATTACGCAAAAACTGAAAAACAAACACATACTAAGAATAGCGAAATAAACATACACTACTAGAAAGAAAAAAAGTGCACAAATTGCTTGAAACAGTCTTAAGCAAAGAAGTAACGCAATACAATTGAACTCCGTAGATGACGTTATACAGCATGATATCAACAATGGCTGTGTTCAAATTCTTAGACAGCACGTAGACAGTCTACGCAGACTGCTTAGAGGACAGCACCGAGCCTATGCTGTCTGAGAATTGGAACACGTCTGGATGGCTTTTACGCGACGATGTGCCACCTCGCGTCGAGAAAAAAAGCTAAAATAATAAACAGCTGTATATTCTGGTATATTTAGTGTGGAAAGCAAAAACAAATAAACGTTACTAACGTTGAGCGTCTGGGAAAGCGTCTGCTTGTGTGCAGAAGAACATTCCGGCGAGATCCGATCTATATGAGCGATTCGCTTAGCCGCCATCTTGTTTAGACAGTAAATTAGCCTGCATAGTATTTGTCTACTATGCGGTCTTCTCGATGCTGTCTATTTTGCCGGCTACGTGAAAATTGGAATTGGACTTAAGATGGCCGCTGTCCATTCAGCTGTCTATTTAGCCGTCTACGGGGAGTATTGAAACGCACCCAATGTTGGTTGAGCAAAAAGATGCATGAATTCTGCAGTCAGGAATTACTGCCATGTTCAGGAAGAACACATGTAGGCAATGTATTCCATTCGCTAATGGTCCGTGGAAAGAAGGAGTGTTTGAAAAGGTTAGTACGTACGAAGTGTGGTGTCAGATCATGATTGGGATCATGTCTGGTTTGCCTGGAAGGAGACGGGGATAGGTACTCATGAGGATAAATATTAAACTGACGATTTAGAAGCCGCAAAAGAAACTTGAGTCTGGTGATATATCTACGCTGTTTCAAAAAGTGGAATGTTGTTTGCAGCCATAAGTGATGAAGGTGAATCAAGATTGTGATATGCATTATAAATGAATCTTACCACCTTTCTCTGTACCATTTTAAGTTTACGAATGTCTTTTTTAAAATATGGGTCCCAGGCCACGCATGCTTATTCCACACGGGGTCGTATAAATGTGCTGTATGCAAGGAGTTTTATTTGTGGTGGCAGGCTTTTTGAGTTTGTATTTTAGAAACCCCAGCTTACTAGAGGCGGAGGAACAAGCGTCGTCAATATTGTTGCTCCACAACAGCCGATTGGTAATCTTTACTCCCAAGTATTTAGTATTACTTACTTCGACTAAGGGATTATTATTCAAGGTGTACCGCAACGTAAAATGACTAATATTATTTGAAATTCCCATAAAGACCTATTTACAAATGTTTAACTTCATCGACCAAGTATTGCACCAGTCGGAGAGAGAATCGATGTTGTTCTGCAAGCACTCTTGATTCCTTTCACTATTAATTGCCTTGTAAAGAGTGCCGTGATCTGCAAAAATTTTTAGGCTTATGGCAGAGGTATCAACTGATGAAATGATATCATTGATAAAGAAACAAAGCAGGGCCTAGGACGCTGTCCTTGGGAACTCCCAAGGTTACTGGCAAAACCCCAGTGCTGCAGCCTTCGACCTGAACAAACTGCTTTCGGCTGGTGGGGTAAAAGCAAATACACCAAATTATATTAATAGGTAGGCCAATGTTTGAAAGTTTCGGGAGTAGTTTACCGTGACAGACACAGTCGATCGCTTTTTAAAATCTAATAATATGGCGTCTATTTGGTCGCCCTTATCAAGTGCTATTGTGGAGTCATGAATAGTGGTGACGAGTTGAGTAATAGTCGAGAGGCCTTTCCTAAAACCATCCTGAAAAGGCGTCAAAATACTGTTTTTCTTCAAGTGATGCGTGATGATGTGCTCAAAAAGTTTACCTGAACCGCAAGTTAATGATATAGGGTGGTAGTTTTCAACATTCAGGTGATCACCTTTCTTGAAAACAGGAATAACACGCGCCGTACGCCAGTCATCGGGGAGAATTGAATCACGAAGTGAAAGGAAAAAAAGATGGGTGAAAATATGCGCGATAAGTTCAGCGTAATGGTCCAGAAATACGTTTAGTATACCATCTGGACCATCAGACGATCTAGTCTTAACATTAAGTAACAGTGAAAGATAATCTTTTACTGTTATGAAATCGGCCGATATGGCAAGAAGAGACCTATTATTTGTGTCAGCATGATCTCCATGAGTGAACACAGAGTGAAAATATTTATTGCATTGGCTTGCAATTTTCGCTGGATCGTTAACAATACATCCGTTTACTGATATCTCGGTAGGCAAAGGCGAGCGCACAGGGAGGGGGGGGGGGCGCTACGACATTGGCTAAAAAGGAGGGTGCCTATTGGCTGAGCTTTCTGCTACGAAAGCCTTCTCGCGCTACACCTACCGCTCTTTGGTATGATGGTGGCCCTGTGCAGAGTGATGTCCTCGAAGACCACGGGCACCTGGTCGAACGGCTTGCCGCAGCGTTTGGTGAGGGACTTCCAGGCCAGGACCATGTAGCCGGTAGCGGGGAACAGCACACGGCCGTCAAGCTGGTGACCGGCTATGTAGGCGTCGCCTTCGTTGGACTCCAGGTCCACCTCGATAACCTCTTCGGAAACCTACAACAAACGTTCGGCAAAGAACTGCTAGCCAAGAGTCATTGCGACAGGTGGAACGGACGACGCAGACGGAGCAGAAACACACGGCTAGTGCTTTACTTGACCTGTTTTTTAATTTTTTATTTGTTTATTTACTATTTCATTTTTTTTCAAAGTGCATGTGCTTTTGCCGTTGATTCGCTCAAATCAGACAACTATGGGACGTTTTAAAGAACATCAATAAGCTCTATCTCAATCGCTCAAATCTTCAATAACCATACAAGATTATATATTGAACATTATATATAAAAATATTTTCCTCGTTGGGAAATGCAGTATAGCAACTGGAATTGGTCAGTGAGCTCGCTGCTGTGTACGTGACACGTGGGTGCGGAAGTACTCTTGGAAACCTTCATCAGCTGCTCCTAAGAGCATTAGTTCAGAACTACATGGAAGTTGGTTTCTCTCCGAACAACGCTTGTTACTCCTGGCAATGATGGGATAATACGCACAGAAGCTGCATGAACTTATTTAAAAACAGTGATATTCTTGATGAAGCCCGTCTTATTGTTGGCACCTCATCGGCTATTCCTATTGGCCCGGATGGATCGCACGCCCTCTCTGATTGATTCACAGTGTCGCCATTGCTAAAACTGGTGATGTGACGACTGTTTGTGGTGAGAACTAGGTTGTACCGGACCGCACCTGCGACAACGTCGGGAAGTCGCTCCAGGAGACGACGTTCCATTGTTGCGAGTGGTCCCAGCTGACCAGATGGCCGATGTTCGGGGTGCCACGTGGCAGCGGCCACGGTACTGGCGGGTACAACGGAGCCAAGTCCAGCTGTACTCCAAGGGTGTGCAGCTTGCCCAGAGAGCTTAGGAAAAAAGCCACGTTGTCCACGCTCTTCTTCATCAGGCCCAGACAGCTGGCGCCCGAGCCCAGGGCGCGCCGGAGAATGGCCTGGGATGTAAATGTATATCCGTGATACGAAAAGCGCGTTCAGATAAGAATGAAGCTTAGTTGAAAACGGAAGCTGAAAGCGGTGAGAAAATTGTATGAGCACGGGGTGGAGCTGAATCCAAGGTTTCGACAAGTGCTGTTGTCTTCGACGCTGCAAGAGTTGCAGCCTTGTAAAACACTGCACCACTCTTTGAAACGTTGGCTCACCCAGTTCGAGAATTTTCGATCGCATGACACCCATGCTCTGGTCACTCAGAGGAAAACATGAATAAGAGGAGATAAAAAAAGGCAACAATTGCCATCATAGCCTGTATCTGAGAGAACGGGCATCACGAAGATAAAATGACGTAACTGTCTGATAACAGTCAGTAAATTTGAGACTATAACACCAATACAGAAGTTCTTCATAATATGCTTACTGATACAGCTACGACAGAAACAAGACACCGGTGAAAAAATAAAAAAATGAGGAAGAAACCTGTTACCTTGACGGACAGGTTGACGTGCTTACCCTGGACCCTGTACGTTGTAATTGAAAGCGAAAACATTCGCCCGGCTAGAACCACTACAATAACAAGTTCCAGAAAACGTTATGGTTCAAGCGTGATAGTAGTACTACCAACTCGGGTGTCAAGAAAAGGTATGTGTGGTTCACATTGCGAAAAGAGAAAAAAATTTCATCTTCTCCTGTTACGGGAAACGTGTAGATGCGAAGCAGCGTGGCTAAAGCTTACACTTGCGGTGACGGTGACGCTGGTGCTCACCGCGTCGCTGCGCCGCAGAGAAACCCCGAAAGGCGTAAAGCACGCAGTGATGGACCGTTGTTTCCCACTGAAACATGCCAATCGCTGCTAATGGGCAATGACAGACAGATGACTCCGAGTGAAGACAGAGATCCGCGGTGCACTTTTAGTTGCCCTGCATGCTGTGAATTTTTAGTGTTCAACAGAAATATCCCACCAGCATTACTTTGGAGATCAATATCCAGTGCCTATGTATACGTGGTGGCCAGTGAACGGTTGTGCAGCGTGAGCAGTCGTTTTAAGTGCGGAGAATTTATTGGTCGCACGATGTCGTGCTTCGGCGTTCGGCGGTGGCGATGTCCACACCCCCACTGCGCGTGCTCACGTCTCGTGCCAGCCCAGGAAGACACCCGCAAAACTCTCGTTCTCCTCCCCCTTTCTCGCCTGGCATGGCCGTTTCAGGCAGAGCCTGCTAGTAAAAGATTGACTGCTCGCGCTGCACAACCATTCAGTGGCCACGCCGTATATGTAGGCACTGGATCGTGCGCTCGGAATTCAGTCAAGGGCGTCGTTACTTAGCTTTCGCTTGACGTTGAAGGCAACGCTTCTCGTTCATTCAATAAATGAGAACAATAAAGACGAAATAACGATTATGTGTTCCCAAACCTAACCCAACTACACAACATTCACGCGATACCTCCACCACTCTGCGACGCATTTACTCAAGTTCCCCACCGTGAGGAGGAGGAAAATACAACTTTATTTGAAAAAAAAATCTAAGTAAATGTGGTTGGGCCCCTAGACGTCCGGGAGCCCCCTAGCCGACATCTCTAGACAGGCCCGGTGCACCAGCCACAACTGGTCGTCCGAGCCAGTGACTCGAAGAGCGGCCTCCCACAAGGAAAGGGAAGGGTTAGGGATAGGGTCTATACCGCCACGGGCTTTGGGCAGTTCCACAAGCAGTGGAAAAGATCAGCCCGGGGTGCCCCGCAAGTGGTGTAATGTGGTTGGTGAAGAGTGGAGTAAAATAGGTGTGCCAGATAGAGAGAAATCAATTCTTTTGTCTGCAGCTGGCGCTAAACTGAACTCTGATTAGGGGAGAGGGAAAAGTGTGGGACAGGGAAATCTTGTCTGCCGTTTCGTTAATATCTCTTAATCTCATGGTGGGTGCGGATTCTCTCTTGTTGTTTTCTCACGGGTTCGGGTGAGCGATCCCCAAGGGTGCGGATGGAAGGACCACGGACATGCGCATAAACGCGCTCATTCCCGGGGATGCACTCATGGCCAGGCACCCACGTGATAGTCACCGGATGGAGAAGTGAAGGAATGTTGCTCAGTATGTGTTAGTTAGTTAGTTATGTTGGGTTTTGTGGCGCAAGAGCAACTAAGGCTATGCTGCGCCAGACTCATGGTGAGAATACTTACAGCAAACAGCTCAGTATGTGTGAGACTGTCTTTGGTGCTATGCCTTGACGGAAGTATCGATAAGCGCTCTGGGAATCAGTGCAAATTTCTGTAATGGTAGAATCTGCGGCCGCATGCACCACTGCTAGGGCTAGTGCAACCCCCTCAGCCACGTCGGGGTGTGCCATTTTAACGGACGCGGAAATGCTAATGCGCCCGTCTTCTGTCATGGTAGCAGCCGTGGCCGTTCCTTCAAGTGGGCCTACCGCAGCGTTGACATAGAGAACGTCTTCACTATTTTTGTACCTTCGTATGTAATAATCAGCGCATGCCTTGCGTCGACCCGGATAGCGTTGTGGATTCATGTTGCGCGGCAATGGTTTTAATTGCATGTGTGCCGCGACCCTTATTGGAATTGGCAACCATGCTTCTTCGTTACGCATCGTGTCGCTTGATTCGAGCCCCAAGGCTCGGAGCAGGTTCCGCCCTGTAGGTGTCTCCCCACCGTGAAATGTGGGCGGATATATTTTTTTTTTCAATTAACTCGCTAGCAGACGCTGCTTGCGTCGGCATCGCGAGGCGAGAGAGGAGGTCGAGTAGAAAATGAGAGAGGAGGATAGGACGTGCATGCGCAATGGCGGTGTATACGCTGCCGGGATGAATGCCTAGAGGAGAAAGAGGGAGAAGTGAGCGTAGGTTAGCAGACGCACACTGCGTCGGCGTTGCAAGGCGAGAGAGGGGGAGTGTAGAAGAGGAGAGAGTGTGCGAGCGGACGCACATGCGCAGTAAAGGTGGTTACGCCGCACACCAGATTGAACTCGACCACTAGCTGCTTTGCATCTGAGAAAATTGCGATAAGGAAGAGTTCAGGAATCATTGCAGACGCGGTATCTTCAAATGGCAAGAACAGCAGAAAGATGCGCTACAGCCTGAATATATCATGAACGTTAGTTGCCTATTTCGTGGTTAGTGTTTTAATGTGTAGTGAGACTTTGAGAGTGAGTTACGAAACTCGGCTGCATAGCAGGGGTAATAAAAGCTGTGGCAGTAAAATTTGTAAGAAATGTCAAAGATGGACGCATGTTTTATTGAAGCTGAAATCTAGTTTTAAATTGCCTTCAGTATTTCTATTTCTTGTTTGGTATTTAACGTATGTAGTTTTTTCTGAAGAACTACCATTTGCAGCGCATGGGTATTTTGAACAAAGCGAGCTACTAACACTTTACAGAAGGGAACCCGAAATTGTGTGTGTACATGAAAAACTAGATTTGTTTTTTACGTATACTTCTGCATGAAAATTGCCACTTATGAATGATTTTTAATGCGAAAAGTGCAAATGCTCCTACGTTAGTTATTGTAGTTTCTCTTATGTACATGTGAAATATTAACACGTGAAAGAATATTTGTTAGTTTTTGCCTAATAGTTCCCAAGAAAAAGGGACGCAAAGAACCAAAAATGTACCTTTGAGAAACACGCAGAAACCACATAGGGGCATACCCACAATTCTTGTGCGCTTGTCTAACATACAGAAGAAATTTTTTTCCAAGCAGTGTATTCCCACCTGTGAAAACTTGTGTGATTGGAACAAAAAGACTACCAAACTAATCTGTATCATTATCCTTCTGTGTCAACATACGCATCACTTTTCTTGTTCATTTTTTATTTTTAAGGTACCTTTCATCTAGGTTATTGTCTATTACTAATAAAATAGATATATAGTTGGTTCATTTCCATGAGCATCAAAATTTTGTTCTAACATTTGTAACATTTTCATTTTATAACCTCCATTACTCTAAAATAGAATAAGATTTTATCGGACCACTTAGTCATTCACCGATCCCCAAGAGTGGGTATGAGCCTCAAAAGAAGGTCAAGAAGAAAAAGATCTGGTTAACAATGCAGAGTCAGGAGGCTTTACTATTGGAGGCCCTAATATCGTCTTAATACAGGAAGTCACTGAAGATGAATAATTCTTTTGCGAGATGATTGGAAAACGTCTAAATAGAATAGAATATTTCGACTAAAAAAACTTTCACCCCCTTTAAAGGTGCCACTACTAAGCATCCCCTTTACCTGTATCTTCTGGCCTATTTCGATGGGTATTCTTGAATGACCTTACATGCATGCTAAACCGCCTATCTTAGTTCGCTAGTTGGGCTCGAACCACGGTGCAAGAATACTTTAGGTGAGTGAACGCCACGAAGCGAGCGCATGGCGGGGAGGGACTGATTATAAGTTCTCGTTTGCGGCATGCCGATGGATGGCTCGCTGGACTGAGGACCATGGTGGGCTGCTGGCAAATTCCGCAAAGCACATGTGCCACGCGGGCGACGGTTTGCAAATCTGAGAAAACTGAGTTATCGCACGATAACAACCACGCTACACGCATATAATGATGCTGCGAAAGAGGGGCTGATAAGGGATAAGGTTGACAGTGCGGTGAAGGTGTTGTGGCGACGATAAATGAGTGCCGCTACTTTCCTATGCTACGTATGGGGCTTTCCTACACTGACAGGGGGGAGAGTGAGCCAGTACTATCAAGGGGCTTTAGCCAGGGCATAGTTTGTAGCGCCGTGTATCAGGCTCCTTGCGAAGCAGAACATTATTGGGCAGCGGTTAGTCCCAGCGTTCACTCACATAAAGTATTCTTGCACCATGGCTCGAACCGAAAAAGCACGATGGTCATGTCTAAACGTGAACTGACCGGACCAACTGTCTTCTGGACCTGAGCGCACCATTCGCACACTCGGAAGCGAGCCAGAGGCCCTTACTCAGGCCTAGCCAGACGCTATGGCCAACGGGGACCTGGAAAAAGTACCTTTCGCGTGGTAGTCTACCCGTTGCTTTTCTTTCTTAAAGTTTCTTCTCTTTCGGGGTGAACTAAATATATATGTCTCTCGTTTACTTCCGGCACATTTGTTGAAACATCTCTGTGTACATTCTTCATACTTTTGGCAACGACTTCAGAAAATACACGCGGAAATATAGATCAAATGCGGAACCCATTACTGGCATATAGCGTTTGTGTTTGTTCTTACCGTCACTGTTCAACCATCTTCTGGTAATTTATTTTGACTGGTTTACTTTTTGCTCAGTTGAACTTAAATTCTTGGTTGTAGAAGAAAACTAACTCCGTTGGCCCTAGGCGATATATTTTTGTATGCGTCTTTTTTTGGGCTAGTGTGTAGTACTTTTATTCAACACTGATTATATCTTCACGCGCATTTCTTATTTTACCTTTTGTTTGATTCCGTTTTCGTCCACAAAGCTTGGGTCAGGAATTCTCAGCACAAACTGCGCGTCATTGCTCCAGAAGGTTCGCGATCATTGTAGATCGTTCAGTTAAGATTGCACCTAAGACGCGAACGCTCTGGATTATTCCAGAGCTTGCGCGACGACCAGGGATGAGGCTGGGATATTCGACAGCACATGTATGAATGCCGACGTGCTTCGCCGCTGGTCAGTTGATCGACGGATATTCGACAACACATGTATAAATGCCGACGTGCTTCGCCGCTGGTCAGTTGATCGACGGATATTCGACAACACATGTATAAATGCCGACGTGCTTCGCCGCTGGTCAGCTGATTGACGGCCGGCGCTCTGTTCGCGGCTATCAGCGCCAGTGCTTTAATCTCACTTCCCATATGCCGGCCACAAGTTCGGCCGAATAAACAGTTTTATCTGAACATCGAGCCTGCTTCCTTCTTCCATGTCACGACCACGTGAATATATGGTACCGTTTGCTTACGGGCTGCTTTTGTTTGCTATTGCCCATAGGCCATACATTACATGGGGCCGCGCACTAAACAAGATGGCTACCATTAACCTTTCTGCATTTGTCCTCCATCTGCAAGATTGTACTGGCTGCAAATTAAGATTTGATTCCGTCTGATGTACGCGCTGGCGTGCGGTATAACGAAGGAAGCGGGCGTACTGTGAAGAAGCGAACGTTGCGTGCAGCTCACCTGCAGAAGACAGTGCGGCGCGATCTCGACCACAATGGCGTTGCTGGGCACGTGCTGGAGGGCCTCGCAGAAGAGGACGGGAGAGAGCAGGTTGTTCACGTGGTACTCGGCTGAGCAGCGCTTGGCGATGGGCTCGCCCCAGCGGCTCTCGGGCACGGACGAGCTGACCCAGCGCTCGGTTCGGGGCTTAGATTGGGGCACCACCTGGATCACAGAAAGAAAGGGTGCGGTTAGTGAGAGCAAAATGAAACTGGTGCAAACTCCGGCATGTTGCCCATTGTGGGGTACAACTCGGAGCCTCAAGGTACGGGCGGATGAAGAAAGAGATTGTGGATGATTTCGAGGCAGACCACCTAGAAAGGGTTGAAAAAGGAGTCCTTGACTTACGATATCATACAGTTTCTCACAATATTTACTAAAAAAATTGCCCGCAGCTTCCCTCGGGGGAACACTGAGGAGGATGCGGAGCATATAATTGGTTAACGGGGTGTTAAAGTGCGACTTACTTGGGTCGATGGCTAAATTGGTTAACGTGGTTGTGAAATGGGGTGTTAAATTGCGACTTACTTGGGTCGATGGCTAAATTGGTTAACGTGGTAGTAGGAGGGGGTGTTAAATGAGTGAACACGTACACACGTATGCGAAAGGGCGGCGCTGGTCGAAGGGACGTCGATCATTGTGTTTGTGGATTCGTTGGAATTCATTTCACCGCAACCTTGGACGTCGACGCGCCGTACAAACCAACCGACGAGCGGCAACTGAGCGAGCGAGCGCCGACCTTGAGTATATATACAGCACGACGGCGCATGCACTGTCAGCTGTTGAATGTTCTCGAAGCGCGACGCCACATGCGCGTCCACTGGAGAATCAGGAGAATTGTAGATGTCGAACGCGGTGTGTAGAGGAGGAAGGGTGCACAGATGGTGGAGGAGTGAAGCGCGCGCGGTGTGTAGAGGAGGAAGGGATGCACAGATGGTGGAAGAGTGGGCGACGGCGCGACGGCGCATGCGCGCGCGTCAGCTGTCGAATGTTCGAGAAGCGGTGTGGACGGCGCGGACGGCGCGGACGGCGCACTACAAGGCGCGAGTATAAGATGCTCCGCATCTAAAAGAACTGTGGCAGTCTCTATGGGAGCTATAGGACAGGTGCTTCAAGCCAGCGCAGGAATTGAGGGTAGCACAAGGAGTCGTCTAAGCTTCGTTCTTTCGGCTATGTTTGACTTAGCGCCACGTTTTTGCGAGACTAAATTAAGGATATGTTCAAGAATGCGGATGTCATTTGCGCAAAAAGAACATCATAAACACGAAGGAGAGAAATGACAACACAAGCGAAGACTAACAACTCAAAGTTTATGGTCAGAAAGACACATATATGAGGAAAATGCAAAGACGCATGGTTACAGTTAGACCAGTAATCATAGGCACGCGTATTTGCATTTTCTTTAACTACACATGTAATCATAACCACGTAGAGAAGCGCGCCTTTCTAGATCGAGGAATTCATGTTGGAGAAAGGGCCAATTTATGGCAAGCAGGAAGGGAATAGTAATCAGAGAACAGTGCGCGATGCTGTAAAAAATCACACCATCTACCGCTTGAGGGAACCACGTGTAGGTGCGAAGTAGGGGGCGCTGATGCTTACACTGACGGCGACATTGACGCGGGCGCTCATCGCGGCGTTTGCGCAGGAGAGAAACCAACCTGGGGAAGCAAAGCATGCAGTGATGAACAGCTGAATCATAATGGAAGACGCATTTCGCTGCTCATGGGCAGTGAGGGACAGAATACTCCGATTGGACACAGAGACCACACCACTCCGCTTTTATTAACGCACTCTGCGAATTTTCATTGTTCAACAACACAGAGGAGAAATCTCTCACCAGCACTACTTTGTAGGTCAAGATCCAGTGCCTATCGCTGCATACAGACACATGTGCTATATGGCTCCCGGCTCTATGTTCCGGCGTAGCCTAGCAGGCGGTTGCAGCTGGCCGCCGTCACCACGCGCTCTTCCCGATCATAGAGCGTTTGTATTCGGAGCTGTGTTATCTGTTTTGTCGGATGAGCTCTTTTTCCTCGGTGAAGAGGAATTCCTTCGGCACTGGTCTTGCTATTTTGTGTAAGTCTGTAACGAACTAGTGAAACTTGTCTTTCGACCGGCCTGGCATGGGTAGGCTGATGTATCGGTGCGTCAGCAGATATGGCATGCCAACATGTAAATACACGAAATGTACATATTCATGCTTTATTTGTGCTTTTTGTTTACGTTGCAAAATGCATATGTGTATCTGTCTGTTACACATTTTTGTGTGGCTTTGTTTATGTGAAACATCGAATGTACATGTTCTTTCCTCGTCATCTTACATCCATGTTCATGTAAACGAAGCCTGTTTTGTCATCACCGTTATTGCATGTCAAACAACGAATTGTTCTGTTGGAATGTTATTGACGTCTGTGACAATAAATTTTTCTAAACAAAAAAATTATTGGTGAGGAACAGGAGCCTTAATGAGTAGCCAGTTCATTTTCAAAAGTTTTTTTTTCCTTGTGTGTGGTCAAATATTTCGAAGACACTTCCTTCTAAGCTAGATAAAACACTATAAAAGTTGGTGAACGGTCGTGCAGCGCGAGAAGTGTTTTTTTTAAATCAAGAAGCTCGCTAGCAGACGCTCCCGGTATCGGCGTTGCCAGGGGGAAGAGGGGAGAGCGTAGGAGGGAAGAGAGGGTGAGGGTACGCGCATGCGCGACGGGGGTGTGAGCACCGCCTAGAGAAATGCCTAGAGGAGAGAAAGGGGGAAGTGATCTTAGGTTGGCAGAAGCTCCCTGTGTCGGCGTTGCGAAGCGAGAGATGGGCGAACATGTAGAAAGGAGAGAGAGGCGGAATAGACGCACATGCGCAGTAAGGGTGGTCACACCGCACACCGGATTGAGCTCGACCCTAAGCTGCTACGCATCTGAAAAGAAAAGCGAGAAATAGTAGGTCTGGCACACACATTCCAAACTTCGCTTCGTCCTTTTTGAGCAATTAGGGAAGGACACCAAATTTTTCGTCTCGTTGTCTACATGCAATCTCTGAGTACTCCAGGTAACCACTGGCTCCAACGCAATGGCCCCGAGCCCAGATACGGTGCGCTACGTGGGGGCGCTCAAAGAGACACTAAAGAGAGACAATGAATCTATTTAGATTGATAAACTGCGCACTGAAAACTCGAATGTCAATACTTTCGCCACCATACGTTTAATAATAGAAGAATACTCGAGGTGAATGCTACTATTTTAAATTTTGCTCTGGAAGTACCATACGTCACGTCATGGGCTTCAATGTGTGTTGTTTATACTGTGGCTACATCGGCTAACAAAGTTTCCAAAAACTTCGTATGTTAGGTCCACGGTCTTCAGAGGAAATTGTACTTTGTTTTTACTGATTAGGAACTAAGTAGATTTTAGCAAAAACTGTCAAAATGTATAATGTTGTGAAGTTTGTGGAGGGAATCGCGAGAGGTCGTCTCGGCTCTCATTATTACTTTGCGCGTTTTCTTCCTTACGAAGCCTTTGCTCGCGGTGAGAATGACCATTTTGGAGTTGTGGAAGAGAAATTTACTAATGTCGGAAAAAACAACTTTCTCGTTAAGGGGAGGAAGGAAGGAAGAAGTAAGAGAAAGAACAGGGTGAAGTTAGCCGGAGCCCCCTGGGTAGCGTCTCCGTGCGGTTCCTGTGACGGGAAGCAGCCCAGTTGGGGTAGTCCTACACAGCGTACCTTGGCCAGCACCTGCCTGAGTGGACGTGCGACGGCCTGCATTTGTGGACCGTGGAACGCCACTCCTTGGCTGTCTACCTCCCGGGCGAACACGTTGTCGGCCTTTAGCTCGGCGACAATCTCGGCCACGGCCTCAGCGGGACCGGACAGGGTGACGGAGTCCTCGGCATTGTGGCACGCAGGGATGACGCCGTCCCGGCAGCGCTTTTTTGCTTCCTCCCACGTGAGGCCTGCAGCAGGGACATGACAGTAGCACTAGTAGCTGTGTCAGATCTTCAAATGTATGACAGCACTAATGAAGTAGCAGTTGCAGCAAGTTGTAGTATCGCTACCTGTAGCCGTTAGAGTAATAGTTGCAGTAGTAGGAGCAGCAGTCAAAGCAAGTGTCGTAATGGTTCGTGGTGACAGTCGCGTTTGTTTTTGCAGCCACAATCCTAATAACAGTGTTGCAGTAAAACTAGTAGGATTATAGTCGGAGAAACCGCCGTAGTAGCATTGGCAATAGTAGGAGTACTCGCAATAGTAGCAGTGATAAAAAGTATGTTGTATTCGGACATGCAATAGCAGTCACGCAGAAATAACAGAATCTGTGGCCGCACTCGAAGTTGCGTGTGAGAGGAAGAGAAAAGCATGAAGGTTAACGCGTGCAGTGGTCGAAGTAGCATCGCTAGCAGTATTGTAGGAAATGTGTATTACAACGGTTGCAGTAGGAGTCGTTTTATTAGATGTAACTGTAATAAATATAGTCATGTAGTAATATGAGCAGCAGCATAGCGTCAGATGTCGTAGATATATAAGTATGGTTATCTACAGCAGCAATTGTAGAAACAGTCACAGCAGCACTTGAGTTCTCCAGCAGTCGGCAGCGCTAGCGGTAGTAGTAGTAGTAGTAGTAGTAGTAGTAGTAGTAGTAGTAGTAGTAGTAGTAGTAGTAGTAGTAGTAGTAGTAGTACTCGTAGTTGAGCCAGCAGCAGCAATAATAGAAATAGTAGCAGTAATAGCAGCAGAAATAGTAGTAGTAATAGCAGTAGAAGTAGTAGCATCAGTAGTAGTAGTAGTAGTAGTAGTAGTAGTAATGGTAACTGGCGTTTTACAATGGTAGGTAGAGCAATAGGAAGGAACGAACAAGCGGAAACCCAAGCTGAAAAACAGGATAGAAAGGGAAAACCGAAGAGAATCAAAGAAGGCTGCCCTGATTTGGGATTTTTTCAGGCGTGGCACATCTATTGCAAAGCTGCCATAATTTTTAAGAGTGAAAAGTAAATGGAAACTTGGAGGGCATCTTACGCTTGAACGCGCTGTCACGCTTGGAGGCGAAATCCTACTGTCCACTCAGTGATCCATTAGGTTATGTGATTGGGTATAACATTTTTTACAGTAATTATTTTTGAATTTGTTTTGGGGCTCCAACGTCTCGATACACGAAATGACAATGAAATACGTCGCAGTAGAGTGCTCCGGAAATTTATGCCCCCTGGGTTGCTTTACCAAATCCAACCACACGGGACTCAAGCATTTTCGCCTCAACCGCAAGTGAAGCCACCATGGCTGGGACTCGGTACTTAGACATGTGGCTCAGTTATCGAGAACCACAATCAATAAACAACCGTGACGGGCAGACTTCTTCCAAGACATAACAAGTCGCAGTGTGAAAGACACGATCTAAATAACATTTATATTCTCAATGGATGATACATCATTCCTTGGGTGTACTTAGGTGCACGTTAACGTTATCTGGGTAGCCGAAATTTCTAAAAGCGTTATTTGCAGTGTCCCACACTATCATGTCGTGGTTTTGGTACATTACACTCCAATAAGCAACAAGGCTTGCGCCTTTCATAAAACGGAATTGTCTGCCGTGGTTTTGGTACATTACACTCCAATAAGCAACAAGGCTTGCGCCTTTCATAAAACGGAATTGTCTGCCACACACAGCGTGAACAAAATATCGATATAGGCGTTTGAGCCTAGGGTGTCAGTGCTAGAGGTTCCCAATTCAAATATCTCTGTTGGAAAACTTTCAGATTACGTATTTATGCATAAGCTGTGTAAATCTTGCGTTCTGCTAACGTTACTTGTTGTTCAACAGATTGTTGAAGTTGCCAATTGCACCCATTATTGCAGTGGGTGGCACTGGTGCCACTGAAGGCTAGACCGCGGGCTGGTCGTACCGAAACTTCTGAAGGAATGTCCACAGAAAGACTATGCGCCTTCAAAGCAACCTGCCACAGTTTGGGAACGGACAGACAACCATGGCGTTACGCTTACCGACTGCAGCCATGGCCCCCTTTGGCAAGGTTTCTAGCTCTACGCAGCGACCTCGCCAGTAAGCGCACAACACGGTCTGCTCTGCAGTGAAGCCTTCGTCGGCATACGCGCAGGCGGTCTCGCCCACGGAGTGACCTACGATGCCATCCGGATACACGCCAAGAGCACGAAGGGTGTCAACAAGCGCCACCTGCGAACGATAGAAGGCAATATGATGATGATTATTATGATGATGGTGGTGGTGCTCCTTAAATAATTGACACCTATCAACTCAGGGCAAATAGTCAAGAGTTGGCCGGACCATATAGTAGAATCCTCATGTATCGAAATGCGACATTTTCTTTCAGTACGATTACTGCCGCGAACATAGGACACAACCACGACACTTCTCTGCTAGTCTGGCCAATATAGGTAATTCTGGCCATGATGTTGGTGTACGAGTAGTAGTTAAGCCGATATGGCACATATTGAAGATGGTGGAAATGAAAGTGCGTGGTTTACGTAGTCCTAAATTTTCGCGTTAGAGTCCTCGAGCGCTTTTCACGTTGTTCACTTTGCCTAAGAGCAAATGGGAGGTGAACATTTTCGGCAGAGATGCATCTGGCTTCGTTAGAAAAGCATTTGATTACATTGAAATACAGCTTGGCTAGAGAGTGACGTTTTTAATGTGGGAGTGGGTTCCAGAGTGTCACTTGTTCCAGTGTAACTGCAGTGTAGTAATTATGACATAAGGTTAAAAAAAAGCGATGCGAGGATCACCATTTCTATCGGCGGTATCCAAATCCACAACCTTCGGATTAAGCATATGATGTTGTATTGGCTGGGCTGCGATAGTATACCGTTGGCACTTTACCGGCCAAATAAGTGGGCGTGGTTGGGCGATTACGAAGTGGATGAAGTTAGATGGTAACACTCGGTAGAGGCCTGTGCACTGTGCAGTGTCAAAGCGTGCTAAATAGCACCAGATGGTTGAAATTTCCGTTGCCCTGCACTACGGCGTCTTAAGTAATCATATCATGGTTTTGGGGCACGAAGCACAAGGTATTACTGCTGTTATTAGACGCTACCACTTTCTTGTCATGTGGGGCTGCCATGAACGTTGTTTTTGTTTTACAGATTAGCCTAAATATGTTCACGCTGTACTTTCTCCTGAATTACCTCGATTCACGCGTGAAATCATGTACAAGTGACAATCCGAAGCACCTGAACGGAGGTAATGGCAACGAACGGCTGCGCCATGCAGTCATATTGCGGGGCGTCGCTGGTCAACAGGCGAACGAGGTCAATGCCAAATCGCTCGAACACCAGATCGTGCGACTTTCGTATGGACCGGGCGAACACCTCGAATTGCATCATCTGGCGGGCCATGCCGTTCCACTGGCATCCCATGCCGGTGAAGACGAACCACAAGGGCCGCTTCTCGAACGGGGTCTGCTCGGCGAATTTCACGACGTCCTTGCCGGAGCCGTCGACAGGGACCACGGCGAAGCCTCGGTAGCGGAACTGGTGCGTGCTCGGCTGGCCCACCCGGTTCAGGAGGGCGTACGCCGAATCCGGGTACGGCCCTTCTTCTTCCACCCGGTTCAGAGTGCGCTGCGCAAGGAGAGTATGAGTTGAAGCATCAGAATCGAACGCCCGACGTGCCTCAGGAGAAGAGCCCAACTGTGTCCCTAAGCAATGTATAGATACAGACTGAAAGGAAAGGACGCTAGTAATTCTTCGAGCGGCAGACTATACTCTGTTTCACCACTTTGTTTCAGCGCTACCAAAGCTACGGCATAGAGTGGTTAGGGGGTGCAAGAAAACTACACGCTTACGCAGCGGAACGTAGTCCTGCTTCGGCGGAATGAAAAGAGAGAGAGAGAGGAAAAGGAGCATTAGAGCAGGAGACGCGAAGGAACCAGTCGACGGAAAAACAGACGTATACGAGAGCCACGAATAGCGTCTGAGAGAAACAGCCACAAAGTGAAGTTAGCCGCTCGCTTTAGACTCCACCGATCTTCAGCAGTGAAACAAGTTCACGGTTCTTCAAGTTTCCTGTGTAGTTGCTTGTTTAATAGCTTTCCTGCATTTTCGATTTAATAAACTAGCCACCAAGCCATAATTTGTTAAATACACGCCGGGAATACGGTGGGCAGATGACATGGCGCGAATTAATACATATGAAGGGGTTAGGCGTCCTTCCTATTGGCTGAAAGGCCTGTAGCCTTCACAGTTCAGAAAGGAATTCATGAAACAGAGTATAGGCTGCGCTGAGGAAAGGGACAATGACAATGTACATGAAAGAGACGCTGCACAAAAAAATTAAAAAAACAATAAAAGGTTGAACGTATTGCGACGCTCTTTAAAGTCAGTCGCAAAACTTGGTTGCCCATGAGAAGCGAAACAAGCTTTCAGTGCCTCCTGTGCTGAAGCACGGACTCAACCAGTGTCCCAGAGGTCTTGTTTTCGACAGAAGGTGACAGATAGAAAAAAGTGGCCATCCTGCACTAGCGCTGCAACGATGCACTAACAGAGGAGCTAATAGCTGACCGAGCATATCTCGGCTTCTACATGCTTGACTAGGTCGTTCCTAGGTTTTGCTTATCATTGCAAGGCTTGGCTATGTGGAGCCTACGCAAGGAAGTGACGCCGTAACAACGCGAAGTGAACGAATAATTCATATGTTCTTACTACTCTGGTCGTACTATAGCATACAGAATAACAAACTAATGACGTGTAATGTCTGAATGAACACTTCTAATTAACAAATTTTCATCAGAAGGTTAATAATGAGCAAATTCATACTTAGATGTATTATAATGAACATGATGTCATGTCACTTAGAAACTAGCTAACCTCCGCCCACTCTATTTACTCCTCTTCCTCCTGCTCTCAGTTAGCAAGTTCTTTATATATATATATATATATATATATATATATATATATATATATATATATATATATATATATATATATATATATATATATATATATCCTATGTATCAGTGTCTTACCGATTCTGCCTAATAATCTGAATTAGCAATGTGTTAAAAACATCAAGAAAAAGAAGGATAGAGGTCGCGCCGGCCGAGAAACACGCTATAGGATTTAGGCCGATCATGACAATAATTGTTTTTAAATGCGATCACTTCTTTGCGTACGTACTGCAAGCACTTTTGGCGTATATCTGCGTATCTATCTATATATTTAGCCGCTTACGTCTGGGTGTTCTCATGATCGCCTCCTTAACTTGGCGTGAACCGAAACTAGTACGGGAGGGTAGGATGGTTTGATGAACATGACGCTCTGGTCAAGACATGAATGATGTCACAATCGCGTCATGTACGTCATCAAACACTTCGCATCATACAGTGGCACATACCCACGGGTGGAGATCTGCCACTGGTATGTGCGAATGTGCCGCAGGTGATTGACATCTACTCAGGAACGGTGAGAACACGCATGACCAACTTTAACGCGTGAAACTTACGAAAAACCTGACATCGGCAGCGTTGACACGACGAATGCAAAGAATAATTGTCAGGGTGCCAGCAGGAATTGAACCCAAGCATTCTGCGTGGTAATCATTCTACCACAGCACCACGCCACCTCTTGGAACTACTGCTAAAATAGACCCTATAATGTTCCTGAAGCGTCCGACGTGGTTGCAGTGCTGGCTACTCAATCTTATAAATATTACATATGTACCCCTCTGATAGAGCCGCAATGTCGTGTTAACGTGAGTTGTAGTTAGGTGCAATGCGCAGAAGATGATTTATGTAGCAATGTCCAGGGCTACTACCATTCTCGCAAGCACCAGCGCTTCATATCAGCTTATCACTTCTGGGGTTGCTAATATTCATGTTCATGTTGGCACCGTAGCGCAAGTGCGAAGATCTTGTTATATAAACATTTGCAACTGTTCAACGTATGACTGTGCGTGCAACATTTAGAATCATTTCATAGCGTGTCACTCAACTGAATAAAAAAATTACAACACGGTCACCTTCTCTCCGCATGCTTTGCATAACGTCAATTCGCAAGGTGCGTAGGACCCGCCGAAATTTTAGTTCCCTCTGGATGGCCTAACCTCCTGTTAAAAAAATTACCAATAGGCTGTGCCGCCGAACTTGCACTGCTGCATATATAGATGTGTTCTAAAATGACTGACCCGTCGTCCACAACAGCACTTTGGTGCCTGCGAAGATGGTGCCGGAACATCTAGTAGTACTGTATTGCTCAAGAAGGAAAGAGAACGTCAAAAGAAAAAATGCAGTGAACCTAACCAAGATGAGCGCCGTGGGGAAGGCTCTGAGAGATGAACCAACGGCGTGTAATGCACGGCACACAAGAAGCTCTCACTTGTTGTGGCGTAAAAGTAAGCGCGAAAAAAAAAGACAAGAAAGTGAACCCCACAAGAGCTTTTCTTGTCCTTATCTCTTTTTTTCTTGGTCTGTGTTCTTTTACGTCATAACAAATCAGGACGAACTCGCTCGCCTCTCCGTTTTGTAGTGCTCACTGTTGAATGAATAAGTTGGTCTAAAGCTGCCACAGAGCTTGGGCCCTCGCTGCCAGTGTTTGCAAAGATGAAGGCATTACGAGAGGCCTAATGTGGCTGTCATGCATGGAGACATTGTATATGTGCCCGCCATAACGGCGTTGCGATGATCCCTTTAACCGTGTTTAAGAATCAAGATTGTTTTTTTCCCCCAACATCATAGCTGGAGGCCACCGAAAGCGAAAAGCGATGAAATGCAGCTTGTTGGCGCCTGCCATGGCGGCTCATGCACAAGCGAGCGTACGCAAGCACGTTTAGGCTAAGTAATCGTATACGGGTGCTCCATTAGCAAAACGAAGCACGCGAGCTGTGGACAAGCTACGCAAAAATAGGGAGCAAAAGGTGGTCATGTAGGCTCCCTATGCTAAAGTGAATGCCAGCGCGCTCCGTCGGAGAAGTGGTTATTTATTTTTATACGTGAACGGGCCAGAAGGTGGTACCGTCATTTCCCCTTAAAGATCCACTCCCGTGGTGGAGCGCGCTCGAATTCAATTTCGCGTAGCTTGGCCACCGCTCACGCACTTTAATTTTAGTTTTTGAGCACAGTAAACAATAGTTGTCTAGTCTTTATAGTTTGGTCCCGTGTGTCCCCCCTTCCTCCACTTCTGTGTACGTTGTAGCCTTTCATGTTGTCGTGCCATTAGCTTAACAAGCCATCCTCGAATGTCTACTGGGTGCACGTTAAAGAACCTCAGGTGGTCAAAATTTCCGGAGCCCTCCACTACGGCGTCTCTCATAATCATATGGTGGTTTTGGGACGTTAAACCCCACAAATCAATCAATCGAATGTCTACTGTAGATTAGAAAGTAAGGACACAAAGAATTATTTCTACGTAAGACGCATATATATATATATATATATATATATATATATATATATATATATATATATATATATATATATATATATATATATATATATATATATATATATATATTTATTTATTTATTTATTTATCCATGTATACTAAAGGCCCTAGGGCATTACACAGGGGGAGGGTTATTAGTATACATACATAAAATCAACACAAGTACTAAAGTAATAAAAGGTTTGAAAAACTGAATATCATTGTGCTAAACAGACAAAAACATTGAAATGTAATTAGAAAAAATGTACATAAAAATTAAATTATAAGGACAACCTGCACTAAAAGGAAAACAAGAACGACGAGGCTGAACATTTTTCGCCAACATAGTAGTCAAGTATCCGAGCTATACAGTGAGCCAGAAAAACTACTATGCGCACATGTAGTACATCTGATGCAGTTGTATAGGGTTGCTCAAACACGAAAATGAAGATACTCTACACATGCGCATGCAGTGACTCGACTGCGGTATCCGCATCTATGCGACTGAAGGGCGCTGCCTAGTTGCCGTTACCTGCCGCGTGCTAGAGCTCTCAGCCAATGAAAGAAGGTGCTTTGCAACCTCGTGAACCAATTGTATACCTTACGAGGTCTTCTTGTTGTTGATGCGCATGAAAAGTACGCGGGGAACCGGTAGCGCATACAACTTCGCCGTAAAAGTATTATACTCCGTTTCATACATCAGGTGCAACGCTGTGAAGGCTAGGCAAGTAGTCTGTAAAGAAAACACGAGGTGTTGCTCCGCGCGGTTTCGTAGCCGAGTGGTCTGACGCGTCGCGTACACATTTGCAATTACTTGCTTGGCGTGCTTTGACAGCTTTGATGTGCGAAGCTTCGAAAAAATTCGCGCAGGAGAGGTGGTCGAGGACGCAGAGCTGGATGCCATTTTTTCGAAGCTGCCACAACAAGTAAAAAAAAAACGGCGGCGTGGGTCGCGCGGAGAGCGAAAACCTGATACGAAAGCGACAAACATAAATTACCAACTCGCATATTTGGATTGTTTATCCGAAAACACAGGCGTTTGTTTTTTAACCTGATGACAAATATGTATGCTTAGAAGTTTCCCGAGAAGCATTTATTGATTCTCGTACACACCAAGCGACGCACTACTTTTTGCTCGCGGCAGTACACAGCGCAAACAAGAGCGCTAGCTTTGACAGCGTTGCACATGATGTATGAAACGGAGTTAGTAACGAATCTTACCTCGAGGGAATCTTGATTTCTCCCTGCCACGAGAACGAGTCGGGGCAGCTCGGGCTTCTCGCGCGGCAGGGTGTCCACGTGCGGCGACGGGTTCGCCTCCAGGATGGCGTGCATGTTGGCACCACCGAAGCCGAACGAGCTGACGCCCACCAGGTTTCCGGGCAGTGGAGTCGTCTTGTCGACCACTTCGATGGTGCCGTCGTGCAGAGACGGGATGTTGGGACTGGCCTCCCTGAAGTGCAGGTTGGCCGGGATGACTCCGGTCTCCAAGGTAACGATGGCCTTGGCCATCGAGCAAACACCTGGGGACAAGAATAGGAGATGACCGAAAAACGTCCGTGAATATTTAATTGATACGTGGGGTTTAACGTCCCAAAACCACCATATGATTATGAGAGACGCTGTAGTGGAGGACTCCGGAAATTTTGACCACCTGGAGTTCTTTAACGTGCACCCAAATCTGAGCACACGGGCCTACAACATTACCGCCTCCATCGGAAATGCAGCCGCCGCTGCCGGAATTCAATCCCGCGACCTGCGGGTCAGCAGCCGAGTACCTTAGCCACTAGACCACCGCGGCGGGGCTCCGTGAATATTTAATACGCTGGACGAGAGAGATGTCATAAAATGCTGGAAGGCGTTTTCAGTGAAGTATTTTTACTTAGGAAATAAATACCCACCAACTAGCCCTTTTGTAACTACTTTAAAATGCCAACGTTATAGAGTAAACATTCCCATCATGTACAATTGGTTGATCCAAGAAAGCAAAAAAAAGGAACTCAAAATTTACTACGCTGGCTTCTAAGGTGTGGCGTTAAATACCAATGCTATGGAATAGCACCAGCGCAGAACGAAGAAGTGACGTTCGTGACAACAGCCGTTCTTCAGGACAACTTCGGCTCACCTGAGGCGCCCTCGGCATGTCCCATATTGCTCTTGACAGAGCCTATCTTGAGAGGTTGCTCCCGGCCAGGTCCGCAGAATACGCTGCTGATCGCTTCCAACTCCTGTGGATCGCCAGCCTTGGTACCCGTGCCATGCGCCTCCACGTATCCGACTTTTTGTGGATCGACTTTGGCTTCTGCGTACACCTCGCGGAGAAGCTGCTTTTGCACCTCGGCCGACGGGAAAGTGATTCCTGCAAGCAAGCCGAAGAAGTCGTGTTTCAGTTCGGGCGGTTCAGGTGCAAGTCTTTGCCTGAGCGCGCAGAACTTTGATCTGCACACAGAAGAAGGGGACGTTGTTCGAAGGGCTCGATTTATTCGTTAAATTTAACAAACGAAACCTACAGAAAGTTGAGTCAAGCAAACCATAATGACATTAATTAAGGTTTTTAACTAATCTGCCGTGGTGCTGTCGTGATTACGGTGCTTGGTAGTGGACCTATAAGTTGCGGGTTTGATAGAAACAAAATGGCGGGTGTGTACCTTGCGATGTCTGCAGTGCAAGTTGAAGAACAAAAGTTGGCCGAACTTCCGGAGCCCTCAATTACGGTGTCATTCATAACAATATTGTAGTTTTGGAACGGAAAACCCAAGATAATGTTGTTTTTTTAATTGTATAGTAACGATTACTACCTAAATAGAAACAATTAAATTGGTGAATAAAAGACCTTTTATGGGAGTAGTATCATAACCGTAAACGTTCAAATTTCGCGTTCCGATGCTAAACCAATTAAGCTGTGATGTGGGTCAACTCTGTCGCTCACTTGTTGGGTATTTAATTGCGTTCACTTTTCAAAAGGCGGTGATTGTGGGGCCCTGTTGTTGCCATAGGGTGGCGTGTTGCTTGTAAATGGTCTACAATGTGGTTATTGACCAGTAAATGCGGGGCATATTGCCAAAAATATCAAATAAGAAAGTTTCTTTTTTTCAAATAGGACACGTCGTCAACCCTTATGTTAACCGGGTCTCCTGCTTCATACAGGGTCTACAAATATTCCTACGAGACAGTGGTATCATTCACATACAGTCATATGCTCACCTAATTTACTTGCAGCATGCTCCGTATTATTATTTTTGTACATTGAATTTCGGTCACGTCATGTTTAATCGACCATGGCATAGACTATTTTACCTGAGCCATATGGGCGTCGCCATCTTGGGCAGTTAAGGCAATGCTTTCTTGTCTTGTTATATGGCGATGAGAAATATTTAGGTATTGAAACATCGCATGCACGAACTGATCCACTGCACGCGTGTGCGTCTATCGGGACGTTGTTTGTTTAGTTGTTAAAGATGCAAAACACAGAAGATAACAACCCAACATGGCGGCACTGGAAGGCCTCCGCAAAATAGTGTATAGGCATGCCGTGAAGCAGGCTCATGTAGAATACACTAAACATTTACAGCCCCGACCTCGATAGAGCTCTTAGACTGAGTGACTGACGGACTGGATGCATCATCGAGGTGATATGAATTCAGCATGAACAGCGTATAAAATGGTTGCCAGGTCCCTGTATAAGTGCACGCGAATGTCAGCGTCTCAGACGCAGTTGTGAAAATTACACGTCGCACATGATGTCGCCTACCTTCAGTCTTGTAGCCATCCGTGTTGGTCTTGACGTTGATCAGCTTTGCGTAGATGCGACGTGCTTCCGAAGCACATTGGATGAAGAAGACGCCAACGGTTTCACTTCGTACGTATCCGTTACCTGCGTTTACGTAAAGCTGAGTTAGTTTGGCCAAGCTTTACGATCCAAGAAGATGCGATGCGATTGACCGACGTCAAAGCTTTCTGTCTCTTTATGCTCGGAATGAACACAATCAGAAAAAAATTGCGCATGTGTCTTGAGCTTACTATAAAATATTTTATGCAAAAAACACACACAAAAAACAGAAATGAATGATTGCACGAGATAGAGAGTGCTTGATACCTTCTAATAATAGTTGAAATTTACGCAAAAAGAGCGCATTATCTTCATTTCTTGTTTTCCAATGATGTAACGAATGCCTTGGAAGTATGTTGAGTGAGTTTTCGCAGCAAGGAAGTAACAGCGCGAACACGCAACCGCATGGCGGACGACATAGACACACAAGCGCTGACTGCCATCTCTGGAGTTGTCACTGAGCGCTTATGAGTCCGTGTCGTCTCCCTTGTGGTTGTGTGTTCACATTTGTGTGTAGCAGTTTTGCTACTTCCTTGCAGTGCAGCGAACCAACTCACCACAAGAGAAGTATTGATGAGTGAACTTCACACATTTACACAGTGCGTCGTATACCTCACGCCCCGAGGCCATAATGTAACCCACCTTCCGAGTCAAACACCTTGCACTTGCCGTCTGGAGACAGCATGCCCAAGCGGCTGAAGTTGAGCGACGCAGCTGGCTTGAGGGTCAGCATGCTTCCGCCAACGATGGCTGCCTCGCACTGGCCGGAGCGAAGTGCGAGCATGGCCTGGCTGAGGCCCGTCATCGTAGACGAGCACGCAGTGTCGACGGTGAAGCTCGGGCCTGTCGGCGAAAAAGTTAAATAATATGATTACTGTGCTACTGGAAATCTCCGTTATATACAGAAAAGTACCATGAAACGCCCTTGCGAAGATGGTTGCTCAGTGAAGCAGTAGATGTGTTAGGTCCATCAGAGGGCAAACTAGTGGAACACCGATCCCTTAATGGGCGCATGACGCCTTTTGTCTTCAAAGCTGGAGTTCAGCGGAAAATGGAGGCCTGGAAAGGTCAATATACTTGAATGCGGTGCGTACCTGGAGCTAACGCTTCGACAAAAGGTGCGTATCCTTCAAGATTTGTGCCTTGGAAAGAGTTATAACAATTGGTGGGCTTGAACGTCCCGAAACCATAATGCGATTTGGAGAAACGTTTAAGTGGAGGGATTCGGAATTTTCGACCGAGCACTTGGGGTTCCTGAACGTGCACCTCAGTCTACGCAAACGCACCTTAATGATTATATTTATTTATTTATTCATTTATTTACTATAGATACTGCGGTCTTTCTTCAAGATCTTGGCAGTGTGGTACACAGGTGAGCTCAACAGAAAAATAACAATGGGGAACTAACATACGAATATCTTCAACACGCGCTTTCGAGAAAGGAAAAAAAAGGCAAGCTACGTTATTCTAACAAATTTCGAATCAAGCAGAGAATTCATTTAGCAAAAGTGAAAAAAAACACATGGAACATCTCAGCTAGACAAGGAAACTGATTACTATTGAAGGTGTGACTGAAATCGCAAGAGCGAGTCTTGTGTAACAGTTGTATCAGGCAGTTTGTTCCAATTGACTATCGTTCTTTGAAAGAAAGAGTACTTGTAACAGCTGACACGTGTAGTGAATAGAGTAAGGTCTAGTGAGTGTGTGTGCCTTGTAGCGTAACCCTTCGTATATGAAAGATGTCACGTGTCTATCTGGTACTCACCTTTTAACAGCTGGAAAAAACAATTTTAGTCCACACACACCATTTCGATTACTTATAGCAGGTAGGCCACTTTGAGATACAAGGTTAGTGACTGAAGGGTGGCCATACGTTTTGTAGATAACTCTAATGGCCTTTATCTGTAGGCTTTCTAATTTTGCTACGTCGGTTTTAGTGAATGGGTCCCATATAATGACGCTGTATTTTAACAACAGGATGGACGAGTGTTTGATATGCCAACAAACGTACTGCTGGTGTGGACGATTTTAATACACGCCTTAAGAAGAACTGCTTACGCCTGCAATTTGCTAGCACTTTGTCAAGGTGCTTGGACCAACACTGCAGCAATTCATGTTAAGTGTTGCGAGGGGCCTGCTGGTCATATCAAGTCATTTCCTTTTAAAAATTTTGAAGCGTTTGTCTTATAGAATCTATCAAGAATGCGACCGGGAGTCAATTCCGTGACCTTTGGCTCAGCAGCCACAATCCACTAGGCCACCATGGTGGGTCACCTTCGAAGGCGACAAAACCGCTTTTCGAAAACTTGGCTACTGTGAAGTATCGAGTTCAATAATATTCATCGTTCCTGAAACGGTTGTTATAGCGCGAGCTCAGAACGACGACAAAAAACAGGAGGACGAGCGACCTTCTAACGGAGTTTATTGTGCAGAGCTTATTGAGTTTGTTGGACAAAACCAACGTTGTCTGAACGACCGACTACTGAGGGAACATGCTAACAATGTGAAAAACGGGAAAAATGTGTTGTTTTTTGCGCAGCATTGCACTGCGTGCAACTGTGCGCCTCTTTTCGAGGACACAGTGACTCTGTATACAAGGACCAAGATGGATGCACCCGAATCATCGTCCAAGTCACGCAAACGGCACGCGAACAGCAATTCTGCGTTAGCGAGCCATTCTCGTCACTATCCCAGAAATAATTAAGGTTCCTCAAAAGTAACGGCACATGCAACTAGTCATACTTCTTTTAGTCCGCAACATAGTTTCCTTATAATTATTTTTTAGTTTTTTTTGTCTTACTCATCTTACTAGACCTAAGGACACCGCTGATAGTTGCGTATGTGAGTGAGCCTATGACAACGTATTCGTCAGAAAGGGAGAGAATCGATCAGCGTTTACCGTGGAAGTCGAACGAGTAGGAGATGCGATTGGAGAACATGGCCCTGCAGCACCCGGCGAGCGCATATCCGTCGATCTTCTCGGTGTCCACGTTCAGCGCTTCCAGCATCTCCGAGTCGGAGGCGCCGATGAAGACGCCGATCCTGCGTCCGCGCAGCGTCGCCGGGTCGTAGCCGGCGTCCACGATCGCCTCGTACGAGGTCTCCAGCAGGAGACGCAGCTGCGGGTCCATCTTGTGCGCCTGTTTCGGGTGGACGCCGAAGAACTGGGCGTCGAAGCGGCTCAGGTCGCGGATCTTGCCCAGCCTTTCGGGGAGGCCCAGATGCCCTGCCGGCGAAAATGAACGTACGCAAAGGTTCGACGCAAGCAAGATAGTTGGGAAGCCTCTATTTAGGCAAACAGAGACATCACAGAGACCTAATAACTCTACACAAAGGGGGATACAGGATACAATATACGGCTCTGATCGAGGCCTCTCGTATTGTCCGGAAGGGACCTCCACTCTGAGAAAACAAACAAACATAAAAAAATAGTATGCGTGACTTATTCTAGTGAATTCTCTCTTGTCACGTGTAGAACTCTTTTTCAATATATATACATTAATTACCATCTTGAGAGTTGCGTGACTCTCAAGACGGTAACTAAAGGGATACTGAAACACTTTAACAAAAAACGAGATTATGGTGTTATGATACGTAATTTCATGCGGTGAACTCGAAAGTCAAATTGAAAATTAGCATAAACCAATGCAAATAACTTTATTTTGCCGAAAAGAAGCAGTTGGCGCCGCGGCCGCCATCGCGAGTCTTACAGCAGCTGTGATTGGTCCAAGCTCCATGACGTCACTACCAGGAAGGTGGGGACAGCTGACTGCGCTCGACGGGAATCATATGAGTCAAAAGACTCCCCTTTTTTCCAGATTATAGTTGTATAAGCCACCCTTCGTTCAATGTACAAGTATCTGACGCGTCCTTTCTCAAACGAAGACGTGCAATTTGGACGACCAAAAGTGCAAGACAAGACAAAGACCACGGAAAGTCGTCTTTACCATGTCTTGCGCTGTTTCGTCATTCAGCTTCATCACTTGCCAAGCAGCCCACTTCAAAGCGCTGGTACGTGAAATGATTGTTGTGAGCGTCAGCGTGGTTTCATCTTATGTCGACTCTCTTGGTTAATCAGGAATAACTGCTTCATAAATATGCCTTTTACTGAATGAAACATGAGACTTTCTAGAGTAGCATGGTCGTCGATTCGTATTTCATGGAACAGGAAGAAATGCCCTTGAACCAAACACGGAATCATCGCCGAAAGTATCTATAAATAGTGAAACAAACGTGCGTTATACCAATACATTTTATGAATAAGTAATCGCCTAAGAGGAGTGCAAAAACCAGCATTTTCGCATACGGTTACTTCGTGATCACTGCGACCCCATCGCCAGACCACCCTGATTGAATTACCCGAAACGTGCTCTTCCCTCGTCTCGTATTACCACATCCAATCGCATGTAACAATAGTTCATTTTGCCCGTAAAATGGCCGCCAACTCATAGTTGGTCCATCGCGACGCAGCAAAATTAATATTATGCCAGCATGCCGAGCATGGCTGAAAGCTCTTCAGCAGCTTCGTCGCGTTCGAGTTTGATGACATTGCGCGAACTTCATCAGGACCTTCCGGCCCATCAAGCCATGGTCTGATGTGTCAGGACAGGGACAACGACCAATGGCATTAGCAAAGTGGGGTTTTGGGCTAGTTCCACTTCTTTTTTTTGTCTCCTCCTTAACTTAGTCTTCCGTAGCAATTGTAGCGCAATTTTTCTCAGACCAATGGCATCCCTTAATCCACTTGTATTGTAACTGCATCAGGACCTTGCGGCCCATCAAGCCATGGTCTGACGTGTCAGTACAGAGGCAACGACTAATGACATTAGCAAAGTGAGGTGTTGGGCTAGTTCCGGTTCTTTTTTTTCTCCCCCCTAATTTCGTTTTTCGCAGCAATCATAGCGCACTTTTCTCAGACAAATGGCATCCCTTGATTCACCTGGTATTGTAACTACACCAGGACCTTCCGGCCCATCAAGCGAAGGTCTGCCGGGTCAGAAAAGAGGCAACGACCAATGGCATTAGAAAAGTGAGGTGTTGGGCTAATTCCACTTCGTTTTTGTCTCCTCGCTAACTTTGTTTTCCACAGCAGTTGTAGCGCAATCTTTCTCAGACCAATGGCATTCCTTGGTTCACCTGGTATCATAAGGGAGCAATTCCACTAGGGGTTGGTTCCCCGAAAAATGTCCCTGTAGGAAACCGCTCAGCGATATTTCACCTTCACCACCACCACGATCAAGTTAAGACGTAGCTGCTGAGCGCCGGACCCGCCATGTGGGTAAAACCGTGGTCGCTACCTGGTTCTGTTGTCCGCGAACCCAGTTATCACTATTTCGCGTCGGACATTAGCAGTGTTTCGGCTGGGCGCGCTCCGAGCATCATCCAAATGTGCGGGGCGTCGTCCAAATGTCAACTAATTGACTAGAGTTTGATGCCATTAAGCAGTGTATACGCTGGCCGAAAGCACAGAACCCGTCCGAATAATCCGGTTTCCCGAATTAGCTATAGGGACGAATCAACGAGCGTTGACTGTAGTTCTTGCTTCCGTGCTGAGTGCCAGACTGGAAGTGCACTTGCATTTATTTTACAAAAAAGCACCAGGTGTTCGTTATTGTTCGCTTCTCACAGTAATGGTGGATGCTCCACACCATGCCTCTGGTGGCTGTGATAGCAGAAACTGGCGCCTAGGTGCAATGTTTTGTCAAGTTATTGCAGCGATTGGGCCACCCTTTGTGTGCTGGTACGATTGGTCAAATAAGTTATATAAAAACAAAGAGTTTATGTGTGTCTTTGCACGCGTAGAGTTTCCTACAATACTTGCAGAGGGAACTCCGGCGCTAGTGTCTATGGTGGCTGCAACACACGACGCTTCAGCGAGCATGAGAATGATGGGTAGTGCACACATTTGCGGAATTCTGGCCTGCTTTTGGCTCCGTGTGTGTTCGTGTGGCTTAGAGCTGTTTTCTTACGAAACAAGTATTAGCAAATGTTCCCCGGTTGTGCTTCACCATTTTATTTTTTTAGACTTACTTTCCAAATCAGCTCACGAAGTTCAAAAGGGTTCAATCTTTATTTCAGAACAAAACCGAAACGCAGCAACAAACGAAGCCGCAAATACGATTCGCCGCCCGCAAGTACGAAGACCAGGCAAATGTGTGTACTACCCATCATTTCCATGGTCGCTGAACAATCGCAGTGCCAGAGTGCCAGCCCTCTAGTTAATTTTAGGAAACCTAATGTTTGCATGCATCGTCATACCTCGAGGCCAGCGCGTCTCTTCATCGGTGACGAAGTCCACGCCGGCGTAGAGCTTCTCCTTGAATTCCTCTATGTGGTCGGCTTCCGGAAAGTAGGCCGAGATTCCCGTCACCACGAACTCCTCCTCCGCCATTTTGTGTCTGCGAAAAAGAAATGACCGAATACGCCCAATCAATTTGAGTAATTCAACTCCGATTTCCACTCAGTGTAGCTTCACATCACAAGAGCCATTACAAAAGTCAGAATAGCGATGCTGTGGGGTGACAGCAAAAAAAAAAACATTAAGGCTTGACGAAGCCTTTCGTACCATTAAGCAACATAGCAAGTGCAGTGTGAAATTATTAGCCGTTATACAAAACGGAAAAATTCATTTCACAATCAGCTAGCTTTGCGTTTTATTACTCGTAAAGGAATGTTTAATATTAGGAGCAGAATAAATGTTTTATTCTAGGAAACTCTTTAATGTTACTGGTAAAGCTAATTGTTTGCATTGGGTGAACATGGTTAGCATAAGGTAGTTTCCATCATTGGTGGCGTATGTAGTACTGTAGGAAACAGTGAAAAAGTTGATATAAGCTTCCGAGTTTGAACTTGAAGGCTTTTGAGCCAAAAAAGAGAACACATGTGATTGATTGATATGTGGGGTTTAACGTCCCAAAACCACCATATGATTATGAGAGACGCCGTAGTAGAGGGCTCCGGAAATTTCGATCACCTGGGGTTCCTTAACGTGCACCCAAGTCGGTGCACACGGGCCTACAAGAACACACGTGGGCGACAGGACAGCCCCTGTCTTGTCTCTCCATGTGTTCTTTAGCGCAAAGATCGCCATGTAATGTAATCACCAACTCGACCGACAACAAACTCTTACTAACTATGCTAAGGTGCAGTTTGTGACTCCTCACAGAAAAAAGAAAAGAAGAAAAACCAGGCAGCGTCTTCCTACGGGTGACAATCTTGAAGAAATACGGAGGTGGCCAGCCTTCTTTGTTTTTCTTCGGTTTTCTCCTTTTTTTAATGACGAGCGTTTCTTAGTCTCACGATGTCACACTTCACCCCGCCGCGGTGGTCTAGTGGCTAAGGTACTGGGCTGCTGACCCGCAGGTCACGGGCTCGGATCCCGGCTGCGGCGGCTGCATTTTCGATGGAGGTGGAAATGTCGTAGGCTCGTGTGCTCAATTTGGGTGCACGTTAAAGAACCCCAGGTGGTCGAAATTTCCGGAGCCCTCTACTACGGTGTTTCTCATAATAGTATGGTGGTTGTTGAACGCTAAACCCCGCATATCAATCAATTAATAAATGTCACACTTTTGCGTCGACGACGCCATCCACACCCCCACTTCGCAAGCTCGTGTCTCGTGCCGGCCCGGAAAGACACCCGCAAAACCGTCGCTCCAGGATCAAATAAAGGATAAGACCCCAATGGGCGTTCAGCAAGCCGAGCATGCGCAGTGGCTATGTGGACCTCTCCACCGCACTCCTCTATCTCGAACGTGGACGGTGTGTATTCAGTATATAAGGCGTATTTACTTGGCTTTCGCTTCACTTGACGCTTTGCTTGACTCGAGTGGATGCGATGGAAGCAACAGTACCCTCAACCAGTAGCGGGGCACAAGCGTCTCACAACTCATTGAAGGCAACCCTTCTCCTTCATTCAATAAATAGGAGTCATCAAGACGAAATAACATATAAGCATTCCCAAACCACACCCAATTACTCAACATTCAGTTAGTTACCCTTAATGACCAGCAGCTATGCTGTTTACGTGCTACATGCCCACCCATGTGCATTTCCTCTTCTTGATTTCGACTATGATATACTTATCCCCGGTTCGTTCCCTAATCCACTCTGCTCTCTTCTTGTCTCTTAAGGTTACACCTACCATTTTCCTTTCCATCGCTCACTGCGTCGTTCTCAATTTAAGCTGAACGCTCTTTGTAATTGCGGTTTTTGCTACTTAGGTGAGTACCACCAAGACACAACTGTTATATGCCTCCCTCTTGAGAGATAGTGGCAATCTACCAGTCATGATTTGAGAGTGCTTGCCGAATGTGCTCCACCCTATTCTTATTCTTCTAGTTACATCAATCTCGTTGTTCGTCTCCGAGGTTATTACCTGTCCTAGGTAGACGTAGTCTTTTACAACTTCAAGTTCACTGCTACCTATCTCGAGGCTCTGTTCCCAACCGAGGTTGTTGTACATTGCTTTCGTTTCATGTATATTAATTTTCAGACCTACTTTTCTGCTTTCCTTATCTAATTCAGTAATCATGAGTCGCAATTCGTCCCCTGATTTACTCAGCAATGCAATGTCATTGACAAAGTTCAGGTTACTAAGCTACTCTCCATTAACTTTTATCCTTAACTCTTCCCATTCTAGGCCTCTGAAAACTTCCTGTAAGCACGCGGTAAATAGCATTGGGGATATTGTACTCCCTTTTCTGACACGCTTCTTGATTGGTATTCTGCCGCTTTATTTCTGGAGCACTATGGTGGCAGTTGATCCTCTGTAAACTTCTTCCAGGATGTTTATGTATGCTTTGTCAACGCCAGGATTCCGCAGTATCTGCATGACTGCTGATATTTCTACGGAATCAGACGCCCTCGTGTAACCTATTTATTTATTTATTTATTTATTTAATTATTTTACCCTCAAGGCCCGACGGCATCACAGAGGCGAATGAAAGCTTTGTATAGTGGTTGGCTGTTTTCTGAGCCTTTCTATATTACCTGATTGATAGTATCAATGTGGCCGATTGTTGAGGAGCCTGTTCGGAATCCTGCTTGTTTCTTTGGTTGATTGAATTCTAATGTTTTCCCATTTCTTTTAGCAATTAACTTTGCAAACAGCTTGTATACTACGGAGAGCAAGCTGATCGGCCTGTAATTCTTCAAGTCCTTGTCATCTCCTTCCTTATGTACTGAGATGATGTTAGCATTCTTCCAAGATTCTGGTACCCTCCCCGTCAGGAGACACTTCGTAAACAGGGTAGCTAGTTTTTCTAACGTAATGTGTCCTCCAACTTTCAGCAGATGAGGCTTTTGTGTTTGAGGCTTTCATGCTTTGACCTTTCGTAACGAGGTTCGTCGTCTCCTGGGACAGCTTTCTAGTTTCCTGTATAACTACCGCACCTCCAACTTTCACTGCACACTCCGTAATGATACACGTCAGATCAACATTCATTTCATCAGCGCTAAGGCTGGTTTCCGCGATAATAGCAGGTTGTCTGTTCTGAAGTGAGCTTCTGAATTCCCATATTTCCCCTCTCAGTGCTATGTCATTGATTGGCTTATTGCGTATTAGTTTCTGTCATTGCGGCTTGAAGAAAGGCAAATTCAAGACCGTACCATTCTATGGTTACTGCATCGTACTGTATAGTATTCCTATGTTACCAGCTATATTTCTGGGGATAAGGAATCGCTTTCCCTGTTCTGTCGGCCAGTTAACGATAGCAAATTACGTGCTCATGGTGTAGCACTGTACAGGCTTCATCTGCCCTCCCTAACCTCACTGAGCCCTATTATCTCCCATTTAACAGCCTCTAGCTCCTCCAATAGTAAAGCTAGACTTGCCTCACTAGATAAGGTTCTAGCGTTAAACGTTGCCAAGTTCAGGTTCCAAAGGTGGCCTGTCCGGATCCAGGGATTCTTAGCACCCTCTGCTGCGTTGCAGATCTAACCGCCGCCGTAGTGAGTTGCTTCGCAGCTGCTGGGGACTGAGGGCCGTGAGTTAATCAACGTGTCCATGTGGGAGGTAGTGGCCAGATACTGCACCAGGGTGGCCAATCCTTCTCTTGTGAGGGATCGGCCACCTTGGCCAATCCTACAATAAATCCACACAATCTACAAAATATGTAATAAAGAGTGCTAAATAATGAGGACGACAAGAAGGAGAAAGTGTAATGTTTGTACGCAATGGCCACGCAACGCAGCGATCTACCGGAAGTGCTGCGCCTGTACTTGGTTGTAACATGAGCAAGCTAGACGTCTCCGCATACATCTATTCGTGTGTGCTTAGAACAAATGTTTAACAATGTAGAGTGCGATGTACTCTACTATGGGAGAACAATGCGCGCTTCCACTATACTTGAACGCGCAAATGAACCTTGACAAGCTATTTCATTGGAAAAACTTCTCCAACAGCTGCCATAGAAAGTTGGTGGGGGTGACAAAAGATTTATTTATGGAGTTATGTACAGAGAGTTAGCGAGTTGTCATTGAAGGGCCGCCCCGTACATACACTGGGTGGGCGCCCCCTTGCAGGACGCCATTGGCGTCATGTGCGAAGGCCTACTAGACGGTTGCATACTTATTCTCATGCTGTCAAACACTTCCAGAGTGTTCCTAATTCAGATACATTTGTGTCGCAGCTTTTAAAATGAAAACATTAATGTGCTATCAAACTTTGTCAAAGATTTTGACATTTAGGCTCAGCCAAATGGTATATTTTAGTCAGCAACGACGAACCTTTAAGTTTTAATATGCGTAACATTTCCATTAGGCGAGAAAAAGTACACTCTGTAGCGAAGTTTAAATAGTGCGGTGGTCTTTCCCCATGTGATGAGCAAGCATACGGTGGTTTTGGGGCAGAGAATACAATTCACCATATCTCGTGAAGTTGCATTAAAAGGCAAAACGAACTCATTCGCTTACAGCGTGTGTATTGAATAGAACATTCTTTGGAGCAATGGGAGAAACTCTTCGCTAACTCGGACCAGGAGGGGCAACTAAAGCACGTCTAGACCCACGTCCAACTGGCGGCACAAACCAGTGGAGCCCAAGGAGAATTAAAAAAAAAATTGCTGGAGTGGAAATAATTGCGCAGAAGTGATACCGTTCCTCTGGCAAGATGGCAGTTGTGGCGGCCATCTTACTAGGGGCATGATAAAGTATCACTATTCAGCGATTAAAGATGAAGCGTTTCCCTCGCACACCCAACGAGTTTATAGTGGGAATTTTTTCGGGTGACATAGTGCTCCAAGTGCGTCTTACAGTTACTAATTTTCCTTAGTGAGCCTCTTATTGGAGGCAAAGTTTTTTGAAGATTCAGATATCCACACTCGTTTCTGCGTGTTATTTCATCGGGAACAACTATCGTTTAATATAGAACTAACGTAGCATATACATAAAATATCAAAACCGCTTGATCTTTAAGTGGGTACTATCAGAAAATAACATGTTTCCGCCATCGGCACCACCATCGCCAGGCAACGCCAACAAGAATAAGCGGGAACCTCTCACTTGGGCGGACGCTGTCCGCAGAAAAGGAAACACAACATCACAGGTAGGGTCGGGTTCACTCCCAGAGCATGATACACACACCACGTCTGAAATAGCGATCTTAAAGCACGAAAATGCGATGATGAAAGAAACAATACGCAAACTCACAGTCGCAATTGCCGAACTAAAAACTGACAGAAACGCACGCTCTGCTACGCCCACAACCGACAACGACGACAATGCAGTCACTCCGTTGCAGCCGCAACCCGTAGGCGCCGGTAACGATGACGGCGAGAGCGCACCCAAGAAACGCGCGGTCGCCCACGACAGGCCAGCTTTAAAGGAAGAGCTAGACGATATGAGGAGCACGCTATCGGCGATTAAGGAAAGCCTTCGCTTTCTTGGCGAAAGCATGGCTCTCGTGCAGTCTACTCTCGCGGTACACGGTAATCGTTTGGGCCAAGTGGAGCAATATCTTGATCACGTCGTCGCCCCTGCTGTTGCCGCGGGTAAGCCGTTGTCGCAACGTACAGCCGTGCCCAGTCCACCGCATCACGCGGCTCTTATGCCCCGCCGGGTGCTCAGGCCGACTCTTAAATGCTTCAAGGATGGCCAGGCGAATTGACGAGTGGCGAATCTGGCAATGGAACTGCAGGAGCTTCACCCACAAGAAAGCCTTCCTGCCGCAATACCTCCGTAGCCACGAAGCCAAACCTCACAGCATGCTATTACAAGAGACTGTAGTACCAACCGCCACGTTTTCCGGATACCAGTGGTTGCCCGGCCCCTCGGGAGGACGCGGTATCGCCACCCTGGTCGCTAACAAGATTACCTGCACAGCTCGCAGTCTCAATGTGCCCGAAATTGAGCACGTTATGGTCGAAATTCTCCCTGGCAACATATCACAACAAAGCATATACATGCTCAATGTATACAGTAGTGCCAGCCACCATAGACAAAGATTCACACGCTTGTTCCAGAAAGCTGTCCGTCTCGCGGGGCCTAACCCGCTAGTGATTGCAGGTGATGTTAACGCAGCGCATAGCGCCTGGGGCTACACGTACGACACACCCAAAGGTAACGAGCTTTGGAAAAATGCGAATGACATGGGCCTTATTCTCATTACGGACAAGGCCTTCCCCACTCGCACTGGTACGTCCACGCAAAGAGATACTACGCCGGATCTATGCTTCGTCAAGAATATTTCTGACGCCCGCTGGTCCAACCTCGCGGTAGATCTCGGTAGCGACCACTTCATATTGGCTGTACACCTCCCCACAGTAAGCAGAAAGACCAAGTCGTACACGTGTGTCGACTGGGACCTCCTTCGTAAGACCCGCGCAGAACGACATCCTCCCGATACCCCACCGTGCCTCGATACGTGGATGGCCCAGCTCAAAGCTGATGTTAACAAGGCAACCAAAACTATCAGCACAGACCTTCCAACCAAAAAGATGGACAGTCGTCTCGCCCACCTACTAGAGGCCAAACAGACTCTATTGGCCCGGTGGAAGGGCCAGCGCCTTAATCGGAGGTTACGCAAACGCATATCTTAGCTGAACAAGACCATGATGGATCACTGCCGCATCCTTTCAAAACAGCAGTGGGACGAAATTTGTAATTTGATTGATGATCAGGTTCGAAATGGCAAAACGTGGAACTTACTCAAACACCTCCTCAATGAAACCAACACCCGCACAAATCAGCGTCATTCGATCGTGAAGATACTTCATTAGGCTAAACGGACAGTGTCACCGGAAGATGTTATCAAGAACCTCGTGGAAAAATATCTCCCGCTTCCCACGGGCCCTGTGACCCCTCACCCTGATTACTCTGGCAGCGACAACACAAACTTAAACGCCGACTTCTCTATTGAAAATGTGCGCCGAGCTCTCCATGAGCTCAATGGCCGCTCAGCCCCTGGTCCCGATGGCATCACCAACAAGCTCCTACGCATCCTGGACGATTCCTCCGTCACTTACCTCACTGACTCTCAACGAGATATGGAAAAAGGGTGAGATACCCGATGCTTGGAAACTAGCTCACACGTTTCTCATACCCAAACCAGGAAAGGCGCCGAGCCTAGATAACCTACGCCCCATATCTCTCACGTCGTGCGTGGGCAAAGTGGCTGAGCACGTCGTCCTCAACAGGGTTGGTCGATACCTCGAAGATAACGACTGCATCTCGCACCACATGATTGGCTTCCGACCAGGGTTATCCACTCAAGACGCCATGTTACTTTTAAAGCATCAAATTCTAGATGGCGGAAACACTCGGGACACTCGTGCAACACTCGGTCTCGATTTACAGAAGGCCTTCGATACAATAACGCACTAGTCAATCTTGAAAGCGATCGCAGCCCTCGGCCTAGGTCATCGATTTTACTACTTTATCCGCTCTTTTCTCACTCGACGCAGAGCCGTCCTCCACGTAGGAGACCCAGTGTCGGAAGAAGTGGAGCTCGGGCAGCGGGGCACTCCTCAGGGATCCGTCCTCTCACCCACGCTCTTCAACCTCGTGATGATCGGGCTTTCCGAACGACTTTCAAAAATAGACGGGCTAAATCACACTATCTATGCGGATAATGTAACCATATGGTGCTCCACAGGGTCGAATGGCTTCATTGGGTCTGCCCTGCAAGAGTCTATCGACACCACCGAGTCTTACCTCGACCACACCGGTCTCAGGTGCTCACCTGCGAAGTCGGAGCAGTTGATATATTTGCCCAAACGCCAGGGTGCCAAGCCCAAAGGGTGGAAACCTCCGGCGGAACGCAATATCACCCTCCACACCAGAGATGGTCGTACTGTACCCAGGGTAGACACCATCAAGGTCCTCGGCATGATCATCGGGTCCCGCGGAACCAACACCCGAACAGTACACAAGCTCAGGACTAAGACTGAGAATGCCATACGACTCGTACGTAGAGTAGCCAACAGGCACCATGGCCTCAAAGAAGACAACCTGCTGCATCTCGTACACGCGGTTGTTTTGTGCCATTTTACCTACGTTGCCGCTATACACAAGTGGCTACGTGCTGAGCGCGATCAACTCAATGCGCTTATTCGCAAGGTGGTCAAACGAGCCCTTGGCCTCCCTATCACCACTCCAACGTACAAACTCCTCGAGCTTGGCGTACATAACACGCTAGAAGAGATTGCCGAAGCTCAGGAACGCGTCCAATTGACCCGACTCACTACCACCAAGGCGGGCCGCCATATTCTGCGCGAGCTCGGCTTCTTCTCTTCGAGGGCCAGGGACCCCCCAGAGTTGACTCTGATTCCCCGTGAAATCCGCGACCTTATCGCGATCGCTCCCACACCACGAAATGTACTCCCCGAATACAGCAGAGGCAGGCGCCTTGCGTGAGCGAACGCTATTCTCAAGCGCATAGACATAAAAGCGGACAACGTCTCGTTCGTGGACGCCGCCTCCTATCGCAACAACCAAGCCTTCGCCGCGGTCGCGGTATCATCCGCGCAGCAGAATCTTAACTCAGCCACAATCCTCACCCGAAACCCCGAAGTAGCGGAGCAAGTAGCTATAGCTATAGCTATGCTCGACAGCAAACGGGAATTCATCTACAGCGACTCCAGGCCGGCCATCAAAGCCTTCGAACGCGGAGTCATCTCCGACCAGGCGTTACGTATCCTGCGCAATGCGGACCCGAGTGCCCTGAAGCACCACACTGTCATCTGGTTCCCCGCCCATCTCGGCCAGGTGCCGGGTGCCCTATTCAACCTCAACGAGATCGCCCATGGTGCAGCGCGCGCACTTACCGACCGCACTGCCACAGGGCAACCTCATCTTGCTGGGTAAGATACCAATCGGGATGCACTAATTACGTACAATGAAATTACAAAGCACTTTTACCTGGAACGTCGCATTTCCCCCCCCCCACATCCGAAACTTAACCGACCGCAGGCATTAACCCTACGCCTATTACAGACACACACGGACCCAAACCTTGCCACGCTTCACGTTTATTATCCCGATGCATACCCTAGCGACACATGCCCATCATGTGGACACACAGCGACACTCGCACACATGCTCTGGGAGTGTAGAACAACTCCTCCCAACTCTACCTCAAGCAAGTGGGAGAGGTCCCTCGGGAGGTCACTTCTCGCCGACCAGCAATGGGCCGTCCAGCAGGCCCACGAAGCGGCCGCCAGGTACTCCCTGTCGGTCCCTACGTGGGAGACGCCCGCTACGCGCTAAGCGCGTCCTGTAGGACTGAAATAAAGCTTTTTCATTCCATTCCATTCCGCCATCTTGGCAGTGGCAAAAGGTGGCTTCAGTTATGCTGGCAAGGCATTGCGGGAGCTTCCACTCCAGCAATTGTTCTTTAATCTTCCTTGGTGGAGCCTTGCCCATGGGGCCCCACCCATCTAGCACTTAAACACCTTGCCTTTCAACTCAAAGAGTTGTTGATAATGATGATGATGGCCTAAACGAATGTCTTCTTCTTCTTCTTCTTCTTCTTCTTCTTCTTCTTCTTCTTCTTCTTCTTCTTCTTCTTCTTCTTCTTCTTCTTCTTCTTCTTCTTCTTCTTCTTCTTCTTCTTCTTCTTCTTCTTCTTCTTCTTCTTCTTCTTCTTCTTCCTCCTCCTTCTCCTCCAAGTGTGAAGCACTTTAGGGGCTGGGCAGTCATCTCACTTCGTCACTTGAAGTCACGCTCGAAGTACCAAAATAACTAAAAAGAGGACGCTACAGCTCTAGTCCATGCATCAATAGGTCACCGAGGGGCGGCTCTGCACCAATGTTTCCTTTCCCGCCATAGACGTCGAATAAGGGTGCATGTTTGGGACGCCAACGCAAGCAGTCTTGTGAACGCTATGGTATCGCTGAAGGACGAACTTCCCCGTGCGTCCGAGAAAGGTAAGCCACATCGAAGCGCCAGCGCCGGGAGTTCAACGCTGATGTAAGGAACAGAGAAGCGGAGGCGAAAACGCCAGCGAAAGCGAGATATCCCTCAGCATCGAAATACGCAGATGCAAACCTATAGCACGAACAAAAACAGGCCATCCGGTATTTTTCACTCAGTTAAACACAAGAGAAGCGTCAACAGATGCAGGCGAGTACTCTGCTTTTCTCTGACGTTTACACGGTATTCCAGGGGTGGAGCTGCCTGAATTCTTTTCTTAGGTTATAATACAGTAAAGCGAAAAACAAGGCGAGTTTTTCCAGGCTTCTTGCTGCGTTATAGTGATATCAAAACGTCAGTGCTCCAACTGAACATCGTACCATACATCAAAATTTCAGCTTTCTTCCTCGTACTCACCGCTTCGAGACTTGAACGACGTAACAAGCGGCGTAATGAGCATGCAGGGCGCTGGACGAAGGCGCAGCTGCAATAAGTAATACGAAGGCGGACGGATCTCGTATTCGAGGAAATCGCAGCGCGCCACGACATATAGGCGAGGGTATATATATTGCATAACGTATACTCAATTTTACTGCTCCTTATTGTTTTACCTTTTAAGCGTTAAGTGCCCTGCGTAGAGGCAAGCGTTGCGTCATTCCAAATTTAAATAAGACCTCAACAACGTCCAGGAAGTCTGCATGTTAGTTTTTTACGCCCGTCGTTACTGTCGAGCCGAGAGTAATGAGCGACGCGTTCTCATTGAAGGTTATAGATTTGTTACACCGCTCTGAGCGCACACTTCGGAACGAAAATTACAAGCGGAAAAGTCCTTCTATACTGATTAAAGGTTACCTAACAAACCTCAGAAATTACCATGGGTTAAACATGTCTACCTTTGCTCATCGTACGATGGCGTTTAAATATAGTTTTTTTGTTCATTCTATTGAATTGTGGAATTCTTTGCCTGGTTACGTTCGATCTTTATCACTGGATGAATATTTATTGCATATTACTAACCATTGATGTAGAGCGCACTTGTTATGCTCTTCTAAGTACGTATTTGCCTACTCCTGCGATAGCCCTGCGGGGCTGCAGTATGTTGAAACAAAAAAAAATGTGAACGAATTAAGTGGCGTTCCCCGTCTTTTCGGGACACGTGACGCCCACAGTGAGTTTGCGTGCCGCCACAAGAAAGTAAGAAAGAATAGTAAAGATAAAAAAAACGGAAAAGTTAGCAGGTTCGGAACAACCGATTTGTCATCCAACAGAGAGCAGCATGGGTGAAATTGAAGATATGGGGAGGAAAGATTGAAAATAAACTCTCAATTTGTCTATTTGCAGCAGATATCGTCTCATACTACATATCGTCTGCATACTACATTCTACGAATTTTGTATTTTGAATGAATGAATAAACTGCACTGAACTGAACTGAAGATATCGGTTGTGAGTTGCCTCCTGCCTTGCTCGTGCCATGCAGTGCCACGCCCATTCAGCCTTGTCTCGCACGATTGTCGCCAAAAATTAAGTGATTTCACTTCATTTCGAACGTTATTCGACTGCTGGAGTAGTTGAATAACGCGCAGAAACGTTTGGCTGGAACAGTTGTAGGCGTGAAAACACAAAGCACTCGCAAAATGACCAGCGCGACGAGTCAGAGCGTGAACCGCGCGAACTCCCAAACTATATAACTCCAACTCTTCCGACGAATAACGACAACTTTATTACACGCCAATTACGATGGTTACACCAGAACCCTTCAATTCCAGTTGTTGTTGTTTTTTCTTCTTTAGGAATAGCATAATATACAAACACTAACGGTGGTACAACAACAAAAAATACATGGAAGTGAGAACTCGACGAAGTAGGCACCTGAGGACTGAGATGGAGAGAAATTAATATTCAGAAATGAACAATAATACAACTAAAACTCACAAAGTTTTTTTAGCATTCGCCTGAAGCAACTTGTAGGCAAAAAGCTGTATTCTTTATCTTCCGAGCCCATTCATTGATCCTCCACTCCATGCACTCCTCCTCAAGGATTTTGCATCTAATGTAGCTCTGCTCTGCTTCCAGGATTGGTCCATCTCTGACCCAGCGACAACGTAATTTGATGACGTCATCATGTGGCGTAGCGCTACGTCAAGTAACGACGACACCACACATTACAGTGTTTTACCACGTCACGATGACAAAATATCATGACGCCACTTCCCCCCCCCCCCCCCGCACGACAATCTTTTTTTCGCATCATTCGAATTGGCGCTGCCTACGCGGGACGCCGATGCCGCCATTGGTCCATTTCAGCATAAGATGAAGAATCTAACCCCCGTATTCAGAAACGCTACTAGACTCGAATTCCATCCTTCAGTTGACCGAGTTGAGCACTGCGCCGCTGCTCGACTGAAATTGGCGCTGCGGTTCTCAAGAATAGCTGCAGAATATTGCCGATATGCAGTGACTTGTTCTGCCAAGAGACGGCGCTTCCGCCGACTTTTTCAAGTCGAGGAGAGTTCTTGAGTGAAGGAGCGTTTGTGAATACGGGGGTAAGGCTTAATTTTGTTAAAGGGACACTCAAAAAAAAAACAAGGCCTTGGTCTCAATTGACAAAGTGCGATCTGAGAAGACTAATATACCCCTTGTTCGACTATCATAAGTTCATTGTTAGTGGATAAAATAAAAGTTGAAGTCTCATTTTTAAAGCTCGCGCTAAAATCACGACGCGTAACTTAAACAATTTCAAAATGTATTTTTCTTATTCACGCAACACCACCTTGATCAAGTTTTCTGAAACTTCATATGATAGATTTATGCCACCCCCAGATGAAAATGTACCTCAGTTTTACCTATTACAAGCTGCGTAGGACCGAGTAGGCGCCTTTAAAATCTATTACGTCACGATGTTTGGTGCGATAATCTCAAGATGGCGTCGTGCACCTTCTTTTTTTTCGCGCGTTTTCTATAGCTTACGAAGCGTCATGTCTCCGCAAGTGGGGTATTTTAAGCTTTGCGGAATCCTACTTTCCTACTGAGCATAAAATCATTTTGCTCTTTAGTGTCGCTTTAATAAGTTAATAATACGATCCATCAATACGATCCATCAATTGCTGAACCAGCGTTATAGGCGAAGCACGCGATTGAATCACAACTATGGGGCCTGGCGACGACCGACCCAACGATCCTTGAACGCGGATCTTTTTGTTGAACCTTTTTCGTTGTTTACGGCATCTGGTAAC
>WOVY01000200.1:330000-417500 GCA_013436015.1 Rhipicephalus annulatus
GGGACGTAAACTCCCAGCTTAAAAAAAGCAAACAAAAAACTTGAAGATTAAATGCGTTTGCTGTGGCTGTGTATAGCACGCCTAATCGCGCGGGCAGCGCTTTTTCATCGGCAGTTGCACCAACAGTTATCAACTCAACAGTTGCCTATTACTTTTCCAAAAAAAAAAAAAACAACATCTCACGAGTGACAAGTCTCTAAGAATACCGACTTCTATATTCATTTTGTTTCGGCTCGGACAATATCAAATGTTTCTTCAAATATACGTCACGACTTTAATACAAAAATAGAGACTCACGCACTCGTAGCCATGACATATGGTCCGTATACATGCAGGCGCACAAATTACCTTACGCAATCTCTGAGGCGTAGCCTACGTTCGATACTAAATAAATTGGAAAGAGAAGGATTTATTCCAAATATTTTGACTCGCAAATAAATTCGAGAATCCCTTTCAACTATGAATGAAGAGACAAAGAAAACAGTTCTTACACTTTTTCATTTTTTTCCTTCTTAACGTCTTCCTCCCTCAGTTTTTGGATAAACATTGTAATATACCATTGTCCATCACAGCCACGTTAAATACTAGTCATTTTTTGTGTTAAAACTACCACTGTTTTTATGTATAGCAATGCATTCGGACATTTCCCCTTTCTAAATGGATTAGATTTGTATTTGTTATAAATATAATGTTTGTAAGTCTTATTTCATATAATCCTTTTTTCAATTCCAATAAAATTATATATATATATATATATATATATATATATATATATATATATATATATATATATATATATATATATATATACTGAAAACATGTATGTATGTATGTTTTCCAATTTTGATGTTACTGCTGCCACGTGAGGGCCTTCAGGCACATTCAGGCTGTATGATGCAGCTTTTTGCCAGGCGGACCCCCAACAATTTCGTTGGAAAATGAAAACCCATCTGATTCTGGTTCTAATAAGCGGGAAACCCCTGGCAGGCATACGGAACAGAGATTGGGTATGAGCCCCCTCTGCTCGCACGTTGGTGCACTAAAAGTTTCATGATCGCCCACTCGACCATGACCATCTTGCGGCAGGATGGCAGGGCGCAGTTAACCACAACTCGATGTTACGCTTTTCAGTCCATTTCTGTTGCCGTCCACTCCGCAAGGCAAAGCGCCACGGTGGTATATAGTGGCTAGGGCACTCGGCTGCTGACCCGCAAGTGGCCAAATCGAATCCCGACCACGGCAGACGCATTCTCGATGGTGGCGAAAATGCTCTAGGCCCGTGTGCTCAGATTTGGGTGCACGTTGAAGAAACCCTGGTGGTCGAAATTTCCAGAGACCTCCGCTACGGCGTCGCTCATAATCCTATGGTGGTTATCATAACTACGAAATGCAAGTCTATTGTCTGAGACAAAGAAAAAAATGCTCTTAGCATCTTTTCTTGCCCGGCCTTGCGGTGGTCATCCTGGACCACACGTCACTGCACAACAGGAAAGCTTGGGTCCTCCGAACTAATTAATTTTTTTGCCGCATTTATATCAAGACCGGATGAACCACTTGAAATGACGTGTTCGAATATGCTGAAATAGTTATTTCTGCGTCCCTTGTTTACGTTTTACTTTGTTAGTTCGGTATTTGTGACAGATTAGTACATATGTCTTTTTCTCCTGCATCATACGAGGCCATGCGAACATCGTGGTCAATTTCATGTGAAATCCCCGAAAGTCATCGCGTCCGCCTGATTCACGCCTGACGTGATAGTGCTCCAATATTTTTTGGAACCAGTGAAGTAGGCACCGCAAATCCTTGTTCAGGCTGCTAGCCTCGGTTCAAACCGAAATCTCCTGACGTGCTTCTTCGCGAGTGTCGGGCATTATAATGTCTGGCATGCTATATATACAAAATACCTCGAAAACAGAAAAAAATGTAAGGAGTAGCAACCCATCCTTCTGGGAGCGCCAGTATACATATATGGCGACGTTTTCCCATATTCGTATGTACCTCACAATTCATGTAGATCAAGTTATAACGTAACAGAAACAAAAATAGCGCCGCCATTTTTTTCCCTTCCTCGGGTTTTAGCTTTGTTATAGAAGGTATAGGCGCATTGCAATGAAGCAGAGCTGCACCAGGACACGATTCACTTATTTGAAGTGGCGCATATAAAGGCGCGTGTGACCAACGCACGTATGAGTGTCGCATTGGGGTACCTTCAACGAGCCTGGTTTCAGCGTACGACAAAGCCGACCCCCAAACCGGCAACACCTCACATGCTTTGCCCGAGAAGAGTGCTGCCGAGCTGCGAGCGGCTGTGTTATGGCCACGAAATTTTATCGAGTAGCTCTGTGTCAGAAACGTAATTTATTGTAAATTTCAGAAATAAAATTCGCCGCTATCTGTACCTCCCGACGCGCCACGATGGTCTATAGACGCTATGGTGCTCCCGAAGCGGCTTACCCGCAGGTCGGGGGACCGAATCCCGCCCGTGGAGGCAGCATCTTTGACGAAGACGAATATGCTGTGTACAAGGGTGTTGTACGAGGGTGTTGAGTCCTCTGTCAGGCTATATGCCTTTAGCCCCAACATCCTTTTGTTTCTTGTGTCTTGTACAAGAAAACAATAAAACAAATTTTGAAAATTGAAATTGACATTGAATGCTAGAGACCCGCGTACATTAATTTTTGGAGCACGTCAAGGAACCTTGGGTAGTCGAAACTTCCGGAGCCCTCCAGTATATACGGCCTGCCTCGTAATCGTACTGTATAGTTTTGGGACGGGAAACTACAGCCACCATTATCGCAACACCGCGTCATTCTTTGCGCAGCAAGTGCCACACAGCTGAACTCCGGCATAGTTTTGTAGAACATACCTGGTGCTATCTGAGGGTTGCAGTATGTTGTGGCGCAGATGTGGCGCTTGCGTTGCCCGAATCCGGCAATGGCGCCTAAGCCAGTGCGTGTCTGCCCGCGCGACGTCCGAGTGATGCTTTCGCTTGCAACGAACCGGCAGACAGCTTGCTCTCTCGGGTGATGTCTGTCTGACCACGTGACGTGTATGAGTACTCGACAAATATAAAAAAAGCAGTACGGGGCTTGATTGGCTCCGTACTAGGGAGCCGTGTACCTCTAACAGTACGTTTTGAGAGAGAAAAAGTGCGAGTGAGAAGGAAAGAAGGAGGGAGAAAGAGGGCACAACTGTTTACCGTCGTTGCGTTTCGCCCGTTAATCGACGCAATACGGCAGCACGTAATCTCAGACGCGCTTCCTCCAACTGGCTATTGACCGATGCACAGTTCATCAATACAAGGAACTCGCGTTGCGACAGCGAGGTGCCAAGGGAGGCGCGACTTATATGAATACGGTAATGCGAGACTACATTTTTTTTTCTCGCCACCGTGTAGACCACGAGCACGTCGACTGCCATTTTCTTTTCTTATTTTCTTGTTTCCCGGTGTTGACACTGTCGAGCACCGAAGATTGTCGCATAGCACATGCCGGCAACGAGTCGTACATCACTCTTTCAAACTTGTAGCAGCTGTCTCAACTTTGTGGCTGATAGGCGTCGGCGTGCTGCACTTATAACAAATTAAGCGACCATTTTAGGCTTTCCTCTTTTTTTTTTTAATCTCCTGCATGTACCTGCGTCCCGCAATTTCTGGCGTGCAGGTGCAGGATGTCGGGCAGACGCCGGCCGGCTAGTGACAATAACACGACAAATGAATGTTACGAAGAGAAATCTTGCAGGACTGGTGCCGTGCTAGGCGGACGAGCTTAATTTACGCCGCGCTGGAGATCTACCACAAATACGTTTCGAAAATGTGAGGCAGCTTAGTTTACATTGTGCCTGCGGGCTGGCTTAAACAAAAGCAACAATGATATAATCCGAAAATGTGTCACTTTAGACGACAGTAACGGGGCTCAATACGAGGAAGTGAAATAATGACCCCAGGCCGCGGGATCGAATCCCGGCTGTAGCGGCTGCATTTCCGATGGAGGCGGAAATCTTGTAGGCCCGTGTGTTCAGATTTGGGTGCACGTCAAAGAACCCGGGGTGGTCGAAATTGGCGGAGCCCTCCACTACGGCGTCTCTCATAATCATATGCTGGTTTTGGGACGTTAAACCCCACATATCATCAGTGAAATAATGAGGTAAATAAGCAGCTACATCATTCTCTGGCCTAGGTTGTCGCGCGTGCGCGGAGCGCCATTTCCAGCTTGACACTTCGCAGTACGCTCTAAAAAAAGGAAGCGAAAAAAAAATGGCAGCATATCCACGGAGCGAATGATGGAGAGTGGGGCGAAGCATTCGTCCGTCCATGCGTCCGTCTGTGTGACCGTCCATGCGTCTGTTCGTGCGCCCGTCCCTGCGTTCGTTCATGCATCCGCCCCTGCGTCCGTTCATGCATCCATCCATGCATGTGTCTGTGTATCCGTTCGTCCATCTATTCAACACTCCAAGTCCCACCATCTCGCATCTTTTTATCATATATTCCCCATATAGAAGCACCGCCACTCAGTGGACATTCCAAGGACTAAGCGAGAGGTGTCACACGCACACTTTCTTACGCCTTGCGCTCCGGGTCTACTTCCCACCTTCAACCACCTTGAGTTCATGGTATATACTAGTTCACTGTGTTCATTGCACTGAGGCCCAATGCTCGCTTAACCTTTCTAAGACCAAGGAGGTTACGCCCAGCGAGTATAACGTAGCAACCTTTTCCTGTCAGATAGTGCTCAATGTACATGCCAGTGGCTGCTAATGTGAAATGAGAGACAGGAGGATTCAGCTTTTAATGTCTTACGGCTGGCGCTTCGTATCTGCTTCCCCCATTTAACCACCTCGAATTCATTTATGGTATATACTAGTTCATTGTATTCATGGCCCTGCGGCTCAACGCTCGCTAAACCTTTCTAAAACTAAGGAGGTTACACCCAGCGAGTATAATGTAGCAACCCTTTCTTGTCCGATAGTGCTCAATGTACTTGCCAATGGCTGCTAATGGGGATCGCAGCGTGCGCGTTGACTAAAAGCCGAATGCTCCTGTCTCTCATTCCCCCTTAGCAGCCATTAACACGTGCATTGAGCACTATCTTTTATTGTTCAACAACGCACAGAAGAAATCTCTCACCGGCACCACCTTGAAGGTCAAATGTTATACCTATTTCGGGTATGTGCCACTGGTGGTTACGTACTACGAGGGACGCACAAGCCACGCCATAAGGAGCTTCGCCCCTAAAAAGAGTGTCTTCAACAGTCTTTTTGGTTGAGTCCTGCCTTGCCGCGTATGTGACTTCTTTTTAAACGGAGAAGTTCATTCTCTTTTCGGTGTCTCTACTCTCCTGAGAGAGCCTAATGCTCCCCAAAGAGAGTGCACACGACTTTTCAAAGAGAGTAGTATACGTGGTCATTTAGTATTCACAAAAAAGGAGTCAAAGGGCGGTGGTTTTAGCCTGTAGATGCACTGATAAATTCATAGCTCTAGCAATATTAAATTTGACATGTCAAATAAAGGGACGAAGAAAGGAAAATACGCTATTTTAGCAACACTAAATGAGAGCAACTCGCAGCGTTTGCAACCATTTTTTTTTCGGAAGGGATTGGGGGGGGGGGGGGCACCTCTTTGTTCATAGCATACGAATAATCATTTTGCGCTCTGTATGTTATTGCAAAAAAAATTCGGGGGGGGGGGTGGTGTACGGACCTGGTGTGCCATCCCCTGGCTACATTATTGGGGAGTAGGAATTAAATATAAGGCATGAATAATATATTCATGTAGCAGGTGGTGGCCAAAATACTTCACCAAGTTGCCCAAGGGAGTGCATTACCGGCTGTGGTGACCAGTTAGCACTCACCACAGGGCCCTAATGCGATTCCGTACTTGTGTGGCGAAATGAGTGGCACCGTGATTCGAAGCAGCGACCATTTTCGTGCGAAGACGACGACTGGATTTCAAAAGACGGCAAACACATGAAGGGCAGACGGTAAGACAGATGAACAGCTGACACTAAAAAGTTCGCCGGTATGACGTTGCCGCAGAAAGCACAGGGTCGACAGAGTTCGTTGGCGGAACATATAGGAAAGGTCTTTGCCCTGCAGTGAGAGCAGTCATGCTAATGATGACGTTGAAGATAGGGAAGGCGAAAAAGAGAAGAATGGTGTCCATCGGCGAAGATGCGGCGGGCGCCTCCTACAGCCGGTCGTAAACGCGACTTTGTGAGCCATTTTATCTAGCGAGAACGAACTTCACCGTTCGTTGCATGCAGTTGCCCTCCATTCATGGATTGTCATGACTGTGACAGTGAGACCCTGTGAATATAACTTTTAAGGCGAGAGCCTTATATGCTGCATCAAATGCGAAAATTTGCCGCCAGTGCCAATGGAGTTTTCGACACTTGCCAACACAGGATGGTACTTCGCTATAGAGCGGCGTCATTGTCGACATGAAGGGTTCAGACAAAAGTGAAGTAATGAAATTCAGTCAAATGTCACGTGATCCTGAAGTGATTTTGCGTGTGTGTGTAGTGACCGTATCAAGTCGCACGATCTCGAAGTAACGGCAGGCGACGCTGTCGCTTCCAAGTGAAAGAAGACATGATCACGGAGTCTGTGCAAAACCCTATGGGGCTCATCGACTAGACAAGCCCTTGACCTCCCCTCATGGGAGGCCTAGGCCCGGCCACCTTAGCCTGCTGGTTTCTTATAATAAAGTTTATTCCTCCTCCTCCCCTTCGAGTGATTTTGGGCTATTCCGTTAGGTACCCTGGGAGTTTTTGTTAATGTGCATCTATTGAGGCCTGCTGAATAGAATGTCGATGAGTGTGAGTCCGAGGGGGCGAGTGGGAGTGGATTTCTGGTGAGTGTATGAGAGAGGTCCAGTCGGAACTCAAATGACGTTTGTTGAATTCATCTGTATCTGAGGATAGCTGAGTGGAGTTTAAGTGAGCCTCAATTACTGTGAGCGAGGCTGGACATATTTTCGGTGAATCCTTGTCAGCGTGAGATCGTCATAGAAGTTCTGGTGATTCGCAATTCAAGTGAGCACAGGTGCGTAGTGTTGAGTAGGTCAGGAATGGTCTGGCTGGAGAAAGCTTTAATGAACGCTAGCCAAAGCGAGGCCAGCTGAGTAGAATGCCGGCAAATGTGATACATATTTATCGCAGCAGAATGTAACATGCATGAATTAGAGTGCAGGTGAGATCAACTTAAGAGGATTTAGTCACACTGTATGCGCAAGCCAAAAATCTCCACCCAAGAACTCTGTGCAGATGAACGTTAACCAGCTGAAATGTAGGCTCCTGGCGTTTAGTGCTGGGTTAATTCCTATGCTTCGTTAACGTATTTATCAATTAGTGGTTGCCGCTTTCCAGATATTTTAACTTGTGTTTGCTCACCGCGTGCTCCCTTCATGTTGCACGCACCAGGGCTGAGTAGTGGGGTGTGCCCAATTTCAGATTCAGATTCAGATTCAGTTTTATTGACCATTTTCTTTACAAAATTGCGCAAAAAAAACGCAAGGATGGGAGCAAAAAGCTGCTATGTTAGCAGCTTGATGAGGCTCCTACCCCCTGTACTTGGCATCAGAGAACCCCAAAGAACAAATACAAAAACAATTGAACATCGATTTTCAAACTTCATAAAACGATCATATAATACCAAACAGCACTTTACATCAGAGTTTTAGATTTACACAGAAATTAGCAGGACACACACACACACACACACACACACGCGCGCGCACACGCACACACACACACACACACATACACACACACACACACACACACAAATGAGACAGCACTCGGTCAATCATCAAAACAATGTGCGTGTTGCTAAATGTCTTGCAACACAGTACGAATTATAAGAACATAGGTACATTTAGGTATACGAAAAATGCGAGTTCCAAAGAGGTACAATAGAAAACACAGATAAATGAAATGTTGCATGTTCTACTCGAAAAGAAAAAAAAAGAACATTTACATAAGAAGCAACAACGTAGGAAGACATGATTACACACATGAGCATAGTTATAGAGTGTTTTGTTTTGGGCACAGTGTTCCTGCCAAACAATTTAAAGAAATTAAACCTTACACGCCGCGATTCATAGTGTGTGTGCGTGCGTGTATGCGCGCCGATATTGCTATTGAGCCGAATCATTCAAGGCGAAGTTTAAGGGAGGAGTGATGAACTTCATTTTGCCAGAAACCAGCAAGTTTAGGTTGTCGGGCCTAGGCCTTCCACGAGGGGTCACTCAAATTTCTTGTGGACCAGTAACAAGCAGTGGCACTTGTACATTTTATGCAATTCGTGTGTACTATGGGAGCGTTTACGCACACTGGACCACCGAATTTCGATTTCGTCTAGTCCCTTTTTTCTGCCTAGCGGCAGTGCAAGTGGTCTTAGCCCAGCTATAACTTTACGCCCGCCATTGTGTGTGAAGTACGCATGATGATAAATATTCAATTCACTTCTCCTCAGAGACATCTCCACCGTAAAAATAAAATGTCACTGAGTCTGTGTTTTGTGTAAAGGCGGCCTGTTTTTTTTTTTTTTTTTGCCTGCCCCTGTCTTACGCCTGTGTGTGGACGACCATCTGTTGTTTATCCCTTGGAATAAGCGCGTCATACTGAGATACGGAAATGCCTAAAGTGTACTCAGAATAGGACTTGTGCGTACGTCTTGGGACATCTCTTATTACCATTACTTCCTTGATATGCATGCCGCAACGTTTCCATCCTTCGGAGATAGGAGCTAAATGCGACAGCCGACGATACCGTGCTCCCAACGCCCGCCGTTGCTGCTGTACAACTTGCCGTAAAAGAAAAAAATGAAGACAAAAACCCACGCATATCCACGAAGTAAATGCCGATGATGGGGCGAGCCAGTGGTCCTCGAATCATGAATCGCGGCTTCCCATTTATTTCTGGATAGCAGACTTTTATTTTCTTCTTGTTAACGGGGCCCTGAAATGGTATTGGCAATTTTGTGCGAACACATTGGGCCGGTAAACCGAGTCTCAATGGTTATTTGGAGACCGATGTGAGCTCTCTGCGTAAACTGTGTAATTTATTACTACGCTTTAAAACTGCGAATCGCCGCAGATTGGTGCGACTGGGTCAAGCTCGTTTTCAACCGCCCATCGACACAGCGACATGCTCTGGTCTGGTCACTTGACGAGGCCCGGGCACGACAGCAGCCCCGTCATCGTGGCTGCTGATCTGATTGGCTATCATGTGCTGTAGAATGCACGGAAGTAAGATTGGCTGGTAGAGCCGCGGCACCTGTCGAAGCAGGTATGAACCACACCGCAATCTTTGTCTTTGTTGCCAGACGACGTGCGTGCGGTCGGGCGCCGTATGGGATGGCCTCCAAGACGGCGCGCAACCTGTCGGTGTGCCATCTCGGAGGTCTGGACTAGTAATAGCTCAAATCGTCATGCGCCCTCATGAGAGCTCTGCGATCGCCAATGATGCCAGCGTACCTCAAGAGTAGAGGAAGCCAGGAAGAGGTGAGAAGGAGGATATGGTATAAGCACGGAGGAAGGAAAGGAACCTTTTTCCTTCCTCCGTGGCTATAACTGTCCCTAGCGGCCTTAATACACGGCCGCTCACTAAATTTGTGGTGCGAGTGGTTTGATGATGTTCTAACCTAAAAGCGGAGAAAACTTCGATACACCGTTTCAGGGTCCCTTAACTTTCTATTCTGTGATAAGCTTCGATTCATTGGGGGTTAAATATGGGTGTTTTTTGGTGTTGTAGCCTTCTTTTTTTGTCTCGTCTGTTTAATAGCCTTTTGATAACCTTTTTTTTGTAGTTCACTTATGTTTTTGTTTCTGCATCTGCTATAGACGCTGTATGGTGGTTTATGAATGCAAAGACTTGGCCTCTAAAAAAAACAAACAAACAAGAAAAACAGGCTTCATTTGAGCGAGCTGCAAAAAGGTGGCGCCATCTTCGTTTGCACTCAAGCAGTTTTCAGTAGCCGTCAATAAAGTGTTCGGCGTGTTGGGGCAGTAGCCCAATTTTTTAAAAATCTAAACCAGTGAGAGTCAACCAGTGATCCGGTAAGCGTCGCATACAGTGAAGAGCGGTGGCGAAATGAACAAAATGAAGATAAATAGAATATGTCCGTGTGCAGTTCTGCTGGGCAGCGGTCTTCGGCTATACAGCACAGTGGAAGGTACCGAAAGGAAGTGCATGCCTGCTACCCCACCAAAAATAGTACCTAAGCTTTCGGTATTTTTTTAGTTGCCTTGCAGAAATAAATACTGCTTTATTTTTTATGAGACCAATACACTTGCGAGAAAAAAAGTACAGTTACCTTTCGCTTTGGAGAAACGCCCTTTTTTTAATTTCACGAAGAGCACTACATTTTCAACACGCATGTTTTCCAATGTATATATGGCGTCCAAGACGTGCGTCAGTGTGAGGTATTTAGACACGCTGTTTAGTTATGGAGGGAAAATATACTCGTAATATGACCTTAAATAACCCACGAAAATGTTTCTACCATTCGCATTTTTGTGTATATAATTTTGAAAGTGCGTTAACAATCATCATCATCATCATCAGCCTGACTACGTCCACTGCAGGACAAAGGGTCTCCCAAGTTCCGCCAGTCAACTCTGTCCTGTGCTTGCTGCTGCCAATTTATACCCGCAAACTTATTAGTATCATCTGCCCACCTAACCTTCTGTCTCCCCCTAGCCCGCTTGCCTTCTCTGGGAATCCAGTTAGCTACCCTTAATGACCAGCGGTTATCCTGTATACGCGCTACATGCCTGGCCCATGTCCATTTCCTTTTCTTGATTTCAACTATGATATCCTCAACCCCTGTTTGTTCCCTAATCCACTCTACTCTCTTCTTGTCTCTTAAGGTTACACCTACCATTTTTCTTTTTATTGCTCGCTGCGTCGTCCTCAATTTAAGCTGAACCCTCTTTATAAGTCTCCAGGTTTCTGCTCCATAGCAAAGTACCGGCAAGATGCAGCTGTTATGTATCTTCCTCTTGAGGGATAGTGGCAATATACCTGTCATGATTTGAGAGTGCTTGCCAAAGGTACTCCACCCCATTCTTATTCTTCTAGTTACTTGGATCTCGTAGTTCGGCTCCGCGGTTATTACCTGCCCTAAATAGACATAGTCTTTTACAACTTGAAGTGAACTATTACCTATCTCGAAGTGCTGCTTTTTTCCGAGGTTGTTGTACAATACTTCCGTTTTCTGCAGATTAATTTTAAGGCCCACCTTTCTGCTCTCCTTGTCTAACTCCGTAATCATGAGTTGCAATTCGTCCCCTGAGTTACTCAGCAATGCAATGTCATCGGCGAAGCGCAGGTTACCAAAGTACTCTCCACTAACTCCTATGCCTAATTGTTCCCATTCTAGGCCTCTTAAAACCTCCTGTAAGCAAGCGGTAAATAGCACCGGGGAGATTGTATCCCCCTGCCTTACACCCTTCTAGATTGGTATTTTCTTGCTTTCTTTATGAAGCAATATGGTAGCAGTTGATCCCCTGTATATTTACTATAGGATGTTTATACATACTTCAGCGACGCCCGGATTCCGCAGTGTCTGTATGACTGCTGCTATTTCTACTGAATCAAACGCCTTCTCGTAATCTATGAAGGCTATGTATAGTGGTTGGCTATATTCTGAACATTTCTCTATTACCTGATTGATAGTATGAATGTGGTCGATTGTTGAGTAGCCTGTTCAAAATCCTGCTTGTTCCTTTGGTTGATTGAATTCTAATGTTTCCTTTAATCTGTTAGCAATTACCTTTGTAAACAGCTTGTATACTACGGAGAGCAAGCTGATCGGCCTGTAATTCTTCAAGTCCTTGTCATCTCCTTCCTTATGTATTAAGATGATGTTAGCATTCTTCCAAGACTCTGGTACTCTTCCCGTCAAGAGACACCTCGTAAATAGGGTGGCTAGTTTTTTTAACGTAATGTGTCCTCCATCTTTCAGCATATCTGATTTTACCTGGTCCTCACCAGCAGCTTTACCTCTTTGCATGCTCTCCAAGGCTTTTCTGCCTTCTTCTATCATTACTGGTAGGGTGTTATCTGGGTTACTGCTAGTTCTTATAGTATTAAGGTCGGGGTTGCCCCGGCTACTGTACAGGTCCCTGTAAAACTCCTCCGCTTTTTTTAACTATCCTATTCATATTAGTAGTTATTTTGCTTTCTTTGTCCCTAATGCGTACATGCGATTTATGCCTATCCCAAGTTTCCTGTTCACTTCTTTGACGCTTCCTCTGTTTTTCAGAGCGTGTTCAATTCTCTCCATGTGATACCATCTTACATCGAATACCTTACGCTTATTAATCAACTACGAACGCTCTGCCAGTTCTATTTTGTCTGTTGTGCTTGAGACTTTTATGCTTTGACGCTTTTTAATGAGGTTCTTCGTCTCCTGGGACAGATTGCCAGTGTCCTGTCTAAATACCGTACCTCAAACTTCCAGTGCACACTCCGTAATGATACTCGTCAGATTATCATTCATTGCGTCAACGCTAAGGCTGGTTGGTTTCCTCGATAAGAGCCGAGTACCTGTTCTGATGTGAGACTCTGAATTCCTCTACTTTCCCTCTCAATAGAAGCTCATTGATTGGCTTCTTGCGTATCAGTTTCTGTCGTTCCTTTTTCAAATCTAGGCGAATTCGAGACCGTATCATTCTATGCTCACTGCATCGTACTTTGCCAAGCACTTCCACATCCTGCACGATGTCTAGGTGTGCACTCATTATAAAGTCTATTTCGTTCCTATTTTCGCTATTAGAACTCTTCCATGTTCACTTACAGTTTCCTCGTTTTCGGTAGAAGGTATTCAAAATCCGTAAATTGTTGCGTTCTGCGAATTCTACTAGTAGCTCTCCTTTGGCATTTCTAGTACTGATGCCGTAATCTCCCACTACGTGATCTCCAGCCTGCTTCTTCTCTACCTTCGCATCAAAGTCTCCCATCAGTATAGTATACTGTGTTTTTACCTTACTCATTGCCGATTGCACGTCTTCATAGAAACTTTCAACTGAAGCGTCATCGGGGCTGGATGTAGGCGCGTAAGCCTGTACCACCTTCATTTTGTATCTTTTATTCATTTTAATTACGATATTTACCACCGTTTCATCAATGCTATAGTATTTCTCTATGTTGACAGCTACGTTTTTGTGAATTAGAAACCCCACTCTCCGTTCTCTTCTGTCAGCCAAGCCCCGATAGCAAAGGACGTGACCATTCTGTAGCACCGTATAGGCCTCATCTGTCCTCCTAACCTCACTGAGCCCTATTATATCCCATTTAACACCCTCTAGCTCCTCCAATAGCACGGCTAGACTCACCTCACTAGATAAGGTTCTAGCGTTAAACGTTGCCAAGTTCATGTTCCAATGGCGGCCTGTCCGGATCCAGAGATTCTTAGCACCCTCTGCTGCGTTGCAGATCTGACCACCGCCGTAGTCAGTTGCTTCGCAGCTGCTGGGGACTGAGGGCCATGAGTTCATTGAGGTATGCATGTGGGAGGTAGTGGCCAGATACTGCACCAGGGTGGCCAACCCTACTCTGGTGAGTTAACAATACGAGCGAGCAAAAGCGAAATCACCTGCAAGCTGCGGTATTGCGAAACAACACAAACTTATGGAAGCCCTTCCTCCGTTATTTTCGCTTGAATATCGATAACTTATTACCAAGCATAGATTTTTTCAGGAAATGGACGCAACCCACAATTCTATTGAGCACCGTTAACGCCATCACTCTTTCTAAGCGCTGCCTTATCAAGTTAGAACGAAAGAAGAAGTGGTCCCGCTTGACGTTGGTGGGATGTAATATACAGAACATCTGCTGATTATACTAAGTGCGTATTAGGACGTCGGAACTGCATAAGCCGGCTGTAATCTGTCCAACCCGAAAAAAAAGAGACCAGAAAACGAGAAACTGCATGTCACGATGACGTATCGCCGTGTTGCTTAGCAACCGGTTGCCCCGCTTTGAGCGCGCTTCGCTAGCCGATACGCTTCTTGACCACCACAATAGGGAGTTTTAGTGCTGGGTATCCAAGCGGCTTGCGTACGCAGGACGTTGGGGCGGTGGTATTGCGCATGCGCGAAACCCCAAACAGACGCGTCACAAGATCGCTGGGGCGATGGGGCCATGCGTCCGCGCGGTCCACCTTCGCAAGAACTCACGGTATCCGCACTGCGGATACTCTAGCCGTCGAGTTAAAATAAGCTAAAGTGCGAGCACTTATAGCGATTACACGGTTTCAGCCAGATTTTCAAAGCTAGAATGGCCTGGAACATAGAAACTAAAAAACATATGCCAGCCCCAGACCAGCTGAATAGGTGGCGCCATCTAGTGCGGCCATAGTGAAACAGACAACCACAACTTTGTTATTGCAGAAACATTGTGCATTGTACATCTGGTGCAAAAACTGCGCAGCGACAGTACTACAAATGAGTAACCTGTTTATTCATTTTCATCTCAAAAACATTACGCGTAAGCTAACATGTTCTTGACTGCGGTTGCACGAAGTGTCACAAGATGTCGACACTGTCGTTACAAAAACTTTGTATTTCACTTTTTTGCGTATACCAGATTACTGTACACAATAAAAAAGTGTCCTGATCACTATGTGTGTTTAATTTAACGTTTTAAATCATAAAAAGACTTAAATAATACTTACGCGACAAGACGCTGTGGCTCTGCGAGCGCCTGTGACCATCGTACGGCTTGCGTTCGCGTGCGTGCCACCATGGCGCCAACTAAAAGGAATTTCTGGTTGGGTATGGGTTCGCAATAATTTCCTTGGGTTCGCCACGCAACGCCGCGCGCTCCCAAGCCCGCAAGGCCCCAAGAGAATGCGTACCCAGCACTAAAACTCCCCAATATCTCTCTGGAAACTGTGCGCCACCACTTGGTCGCGTCAAACGTGACGTCGTGACCAACTGCGCATGCGCTACGGAGTCCTCTATAAAGCGGGCGCGTGGCCGCGGGGTGTCGCGGCATACGCTTGCATGGGGAAATCGAAGAAAATTGATAATTTTTATAGATATGCAGGGTTTAGCGTCCCAAAACGCCATATGATTATGAGAGACGCCGTAGTGGGGGGCTCCGGAAATTTCGACCACCTGGGGTTCTTTAACGTGCACCCAAATCTTGGCGCACGGGCCTACAGCATTTTCGCCTCCATCTAAAATGCAGCCGCCGCAGCCGGAATGCAATCCCACGACCTGCAGGTCAGCAGCCGAATACCTTAGCCACTAGACCACTGTGGCGGGGCTCAATAATACCTATTAATGACCGACTTCGGCAGATGTGCCTATTACTGCGGGCACTCGCATTAAAACAACCGTTAATTTTATGAAAAGGGAACACGCAAGCGCACGGCAAATAGCCTCGTACCACACATATGACGCCCCGGAGGGGCAAGGAAGGAAGGGAGGAAGGAAGGAAGGAAGGAAGGAAAGAAGGAAGGAAAGAAAGAAAAAGGAAGGAAGGAAAGAAGGAAGGAAGGAAGGAACAAAAGGAAGAAACCAGGGAGGTTAACCAGAAAGACATCTGGTTGGCTACCCTACATTGGGGGATTAGGGAAGGGGACAAGAAAGGTGAGAAAGAGGGAAGAGAAGGAAAAGAAGAAAAAAAATCAGCAGATTCCACGTACCTGGGAAACGCCGTTATGCGAAGCATGCGGAAAGAAGGTGACCGTGTTGCGATTTTTTATTGTGTGTCACGTCATTATATGACGCTAAATATATGTACAAACATCAGACGCACAGATATACGTTGAAGAGTTGCAGAAGTTTATATAGCCAGTTATTTCCACTTGAGCAACGATGCCAACTGGAACATACGTATTAGCAACACCAGAAGCTGATATGAAGCACTGACCCTCGCGAGGATGCTGGCCCTGAACTCTGCCACATAAATGAACTTCAGCGAATGACGACTAACCGCAATTAACGTTAACCTGACGTGAGGGATGTGTGAGAGGAGGGCATGTGTAATGTTTATAAAATTAGGTAGGCAGTACTGAAACCACTATTGACGCTTCATGAAGATTAACGTCCATTTGAAAAGTAGTTCCGAGACCTGGCGTAGCTCTGTAGTAAAATGCTTCACTCCCACAGAGTATGCTTGGGTTCGATTCCAGCTGTGATTCTGACATTTATTCTTTGCATTCGTCGGGTTGACGCTACCGATTTCGGCTATTTCTTAACGCTCACCCGTTAAACTTGCCCATGTGTGTTCCCGTCGTTCCTGAGTAGATACTAAGTGTCAATCACCTGTGGCACATACCCGCCAGACAGTGGCACATACATGCCCGCGGTATGTGCCACTGTCTGGCGGGACGTGTTTGACGACGTACGTGACGGTACTGTGATTTTATTGAGGCCTTGAGCAGTGCGTCATATTCGTCAAACCATCTTACCCTCCCATGCTAATTTTGGTTCACGCCAAGTTAAGGGCGTGACCACGAGAGCATCCAAACGTAAACTGCTAGATAGATAGATAGATAGATAGATAGATAGATAGATAGATAGATAGATAGATAGATAGATAGATAGATAGATAGATAGATAGATAGATAGATCAACACGTTTTTCTCAAGAAACATAGCAGGGCTTTCATTGCCTTGTGGGCTATCGAGGGATGTGGACGTTGCTGTAAGAGTACCAGCACAAAAAGAGGCTGATCATCCAGTCGCCGCATTGCGTTGGCAAGTACTTGTCTGAGGCAAATCAAGGACAGTGGCACACCTGGTGTTCAATATTTTCATCGATGCCGCAAACATAGCATGCCGCATGGTCAGTCATTCCAATTAGCGTGGTGTAAGCTTTAGTGAAAGCAACTCCCGGCCAAAGGCGATAGAGAAGCGAAGCTTCACGTCGATGTAGGCCGGGTGGAGGCTGGAGTAGTAGTGAATGGTCAAGCTCGTGCAGTCTTGTGGGTCGTATGCTTGGTGTGTTCCACTCAGTCAGTGTGAGACTGCAGGCCAGTTGACGAATCTGACTCGCCGCGTCCGCTCTTGAAAGCGGAATTGGAACGCTGTTTGTTTCTTCATGTGACGTGCGAGCAGCACGATCTGCAGAATCATTTACGCTTATACCACAATGCCCAGGTAACCATTGAAAGACGATGTCGTGGCCTTTTTGTATTAAGAGGGGGTGAAGTTTCACAGTATGGTAGGTGAATTGGTCATGGCATCCACGTCGGAGAACTGACCGCAGGTACTGTTACGCTGGCTTTGAGTCAGAAAACGTGGCCCATTTACCTGGCCTTTCTTCAGAATTGATGAGTTCCAGTGCACTACGCAGAGCCTCGAGTTCTGCCGTCGGGGACGTTGTCGCATGTGAAGTCGTAAAACGCCGAGTTACTCCTTGTGATGGTATAAGCAATGCTCCACCTGAACTAGACGGCGTAGTCGAGCTATCCGTATAAATGTGCACGTGGTTGCTGTAGTTTTGTACCAGTAGGAATAGACTCAATTGTTTCAGGGCATGTGTCGGTAAGTCCGATTTTCTCCACCTTGCTGGAGTCATTCGGTAAACTCGCTGCCGGCCCAAGCTCCAATGAGAAAGTAGTGGCTTTGATGCAGGTGCGTGCGCCTCAGTAATCGATGAATGATGCTTGCAGACAGTGGCACCATATGCCGTGCGGGGCCTTTCAGCAGCGAGGCTCGCCAGGTGGTAGGAAGTGGTCCTGGTATAATGCCTGAGGTGCATGCGCATTGTCTCAGTAATAATATGCATCTTGATTGAGTGATCTTGAGCGATGGCAATGGTGTCAGCCGTTGAAGCACTGCGGGGTAATCAAAGGCATATTTTATAGGGTTGAATGCTCTGAATTGTGTGCAGGTTAGTCTTGCCGGTGTTAGATATTGGAGGTAAGCTGTACCATATTAATCCGATAAACAGCACTCTGTACAGAGTTAGCATGGATGGTATGGGCACTCCTCAATACTTTCCTGCAAGGAATTTGAACATGTGACATGTTGCGATCAGCCGCTTCTTCACAGTGTGGGGTCCACTTCACGTGTGGAGTACACGACAGGTTTCTGTCTATTAAGGCTCCCAAGAACCTGTGGGATCTGCTGAACGATATGTGTTCTTCATTAAATGATACGCTGTAAGCAGAAATTGGTTTCCGCGTGAACGCTACTACTTCACATTTTCCGCAGGACACCTCGAGACCTTGTTTACGAAGGTAGGATGACGTCGTTGTAGCAGCCTTCTGAAGGCGTGCGCAAAGCTGAGGCATTGTCACACCTGATGTCCAAATGCAGATGTCATCAGCGTAGATAGAAAGTTCTACAGTATTAGGTAGGACTCGAGTAGTCCAATGAGAGTTAGATTGAAAAGTGTGAGCTTAGCGCTCTTCCCTGAGGAACTCCTCGGCTGCTGTAATAATCAGGTGTTGGGCCATTCGCTGTCATCACGTAGAATGATCGCAGCTGTAAGTAGCTGCACACCCATATATATATATCTTGCCACCAAGACCTACTATTTCCAAAGCACTAAGGATGGCTTCATGGGTGACATTGCCGTAAGCCCCCTTAACGTCTATAGAAACGGGGTGGTGCACAGTCTCTTACATGCTTTCTGGTGTTCAGCATATGTCACCAGATCAACAACGTTGTCGATTGACAAATAGTCGCGCCTGAATCCGGTCATAGATATTGGATAGATTTCGTAGTACTCTAAATACCACTTCATTCGTGTTAGAATCATTTGTTTCATTAATGTTTTTCCGACACAACTGGCAAGCGCGATAGGACGGTACGAGGCAATATCCAAAGATTTACCAGCCTTTAGAAGTGGAATGAGGCGACTTGACTTCCATGCTTGGGGAGTCGTACCCGTCTGCCAGGAGTCGTTGTATAGGTGTAAGAGTGCCTTCCGAGCTTCATCTCCAAGATTACAAAGGGCGCGATAGGTAATGCCGTCAGGTCCGGGTGCTGACAAACGTCCGCACAGTGCCAGTGCCACCTCTAGCTGATCCATAGAAAAATGGCATTCCTACGGGGATCACGGGAGGGCGATGGGTTGTCAAGTGTTTCCATTCTTGATACCGTGAAATTGGAATCACCGGCAATTCTTCTACAGAAGAATTCTTAGACATCAATCTCTCTGCATTGAAGGTGAAGTGCCAGATATGTAAACGGGCGTCGGTGACCAAAGGTTTTGCTAAGACCCCGGACAGTTCGCCATATCAGTGATAGGGGCTTTCGCGGAACCAATGAATCGCAGAAGGATGTCCAACGTCGCCTAGCCAGTTTATCCACGTGCCGCTGCATTTTCTTTTGAATGCGTCTAGCCAGCCTCAAATCATCCATGCACTTTGTCCGTCGGTACCTTCGTTCTGCACGACGGCGTATTGCGCGAAGTTTCTCAAGCTTAATGTCGAAATCGGTGCGCTTGTGATAGTCAACAGTGAATGCGTGGTATTCTGCAGGACATCCTTTATCGAGTCCTCTAGGTTATATGATGAGCTGTTGGTACAGCAGTCTTCCTTTAACATTTTGAATTTCGGCCAATCGGTGTATTTGAGGCCTCTTGAAGACTTGGAGCTGGTGAAACCTTCTATACGCAGGTAAGTTGGTATATGGTCGCTGCCCCGCGTTTCCAGATCCGAAAACCGGTGCAATTTCCTGGTGAGCGAGAAACGAATGTAAGGTTCAGGCAGCTGCTATAGGCTGATCCGCGTAAATATGTATGGCTTCCATCATTCCAAACGCAGAGTTCATACCCCAAGACTAAGGACACCAATGTTCTTCCTCTAGAGTTGACCCTGGAGCTTCCCCATAGAAAATGGTGGGCATTAACGTCACCGCAGTGATCACCTATGGGCTTGGAGTCGATGTCAGAATACCACGTATACGCGCTCGCAGTCAAGGCGGCTTGATGGAGATAAGTAAGCTCCGATAATCGTGAAAGTAACCTTATCATTCTTCACAGTAAGGCACACATATTGATTCTCTTCATCAGGCGACACTGTGTGGTGAACGTAAGTGATGTCACGGCGCATGAATACAATAATCTTGCTGCAGTCTCTGTGAGTGGAGGACATAAAGCACACAGATCCTGACAGTTTGATTGAAGCAGACAGGTTGGGTTCACAAATCACAATAATGGGGAAACTGTTGACAAATACAAACTGTCTAAAGTCAGACATGCGCGACTTAAGTCCTTTGGCGTTCCACTGAAAGGTAGATACATTCTTGACTTCCACTCGAAACGACGGTGCCTCGCTGGCCATGGTTTTATCTTAGAGCTGCAAGCACCGAACCCAGGGTGTCCAGCACTTGCAGTGCGGTCTGCGTAGACGAAGTCTTGTTATTACTCAGTAGGACACGCATGGTACTCATCATGCGTGTCCGGAGTGGCAAAACAAGAAAGAAAAAGAGAAAGAGAGCAATTTCATTCCATCTATACGGCTTTCGTTTTAGCAGGTTTCCGACTTCTTTGTCATGTTATGTTGTGATCGCAACAATCTTTGTGGAATCCTGTTTGGTTTGCTTAAATGTCCTAACAAATTGAGGATATGAAAAAACGTAATATAGGTAAAGAAAAAACCCATTTTTAAGGAGAGGGTACAGGCAGTAGAATAAATGAGACCACTTTCTTTCTCCGTTCTCGCATTTCGCCCCTCCACCACGCCACATGTTTAGCGCTACAGTCTATTTGCCACGCACGTACCCGTGGGTTCTCTTGCATGAATTAAAATCAGGGCTGTTCGACGCGTGGTTTTCAAAACTTCATTCTCAAGTATGAGCCGCTATCGAAATTAACTGCCGCGCGAAGATAGATTTAAGTCTTAATTCGCATGTGTGCGTACTTATTGCGTGTGTGTTGGCGCGTGCCTTGGGTTTTTCTTATGGCTGCGCATTTCGAAGATAGTGAGACTTTCGATTAACGGCGTTAAGTGGCCTCACTACGGGGATACGAACAGATCAAACTCCTTCGTGGACCTCGACTCCGAGAACAGCACTATCGCGTTAAGTGCTGCAGTGTAGGGTAAAAACTTCATTAGGCAAATGTCTAAATTGCTCTGGCACTAATGAGGAATTTCATAGTCCGAAACAGCTTGACCAGTGTTTGTACAGTTCAACGTGAAGCTATACACACTGCGAACTGAGGCTGGTGTCGAAAATAGATGCTGCATATGGTGGTCTCATGGGCTTAGAACAAGATTGGAACATAGGCCCTACTCATGTCGGCACGCGGCCAGTCGAGTTATTTAAAGGCGTACCTACATCTTCTGGGTTAGAGCACCGCATGCGTTATTTTATTGTTTACAGTTAAACGCAAGAAACAAGTCACCCTATAGTGTCTGTATCGAACATGAACGAGGAATAATGAGTTCCATAAAAGTGTACTCCGAACGAATAAAAGAAGTTAGCACAAACGTCAACCCTCTCAGCGGTGCGTCGTGTGTGCTGTGTTCAGGTGTTCCTGCCTGCGTATGAAATTGCGAAGGAGTTTAGATGCAGCAAAAACAGGTGACAACGGGCCTGATCTTCCGCATTCGTTTAGCCAGCTATAAAGACAACTGGCGGTCAACCATCGAGCGGAACCTTCTCGAGACCTTCCTCTATCGGGAAAAAGAGAGGTGTGAGCGTGCCAGACGCGCAAGCTTTCGTTCGTTCTTTCTTTCCTTCCTTTTCTATTTTCCTTTCTTTCTTTCCCTCATTCTTTCTTTATGTCTTTAGTTCTTTCTGTAGCTCACTCCTTTTACCTCTTCCTTCATTCCGTTCTTTCTCTCTTTTTCTCGTTCTGTGGCATTGCGAAACGCCACGGTATTTTTTCCTTCGCCGATGTGGGTGATTGGATCTCCACACACATGCTTAGAAGAGCAACACGTGCTTCTGTTGCTCTATTGAACAACGACGGTCACGTGTGCTTATTTGTGTGACAATGAAATGTGCCGAAGCGAAATTGAGATGACCTCGGCAAAAGGTAAGATTTCTATATGAGCAACGGCCGATCGATGAAAAGTCCATGAACGAGAGGAAATCATCATTCAAAACTCACTTGCCGGCGCCGGGCGTATCGCCCATGTCGGCAGCCGCGGAAATTTATGACTCACGAAAGCTTCACTTCGAAATGGGTACCAAGGCAACCAAGATATACGGCAAACGCAGTGGAGGACAGCAGCGACCGAGTCAGGTGACCCATGCAAGTTCTCACGGGATACGAGGCGTAAATCCGGAAAAATCACTAGGGGGAACACAAATCAGACCATGGCGGTCATATTTTTTTCTAATGTGGCTTGTATTGTTTTACACACATAAGGTTTAAACCATGATTTGAAACAAAATTCATAGAACGAGCAGGGTGCCCGAGCTCGAGTATTGTTCTATTCAGCTTTACTTAAACCGGTCGAGTGGCTTGCATTGTAATGTGTATGGGAAGAAAAGAAAAGTGAACAAAACGATAACATGCCACCGGCAGGGACCCAGCCAGCGACCTTGGATTCGCGGGTTTGGTGCCTTTCCATTCACTTTTCTTTCTTCGCATTTACATTATATACAGTTAAACCTACTACCATTGCTTGTACTTTCCTTGGCATCATTGTCTGTTAGTTTTCATCAATATTGTGTCTAACAAGGAAAACGAGCTTTTAAATTTCCACTTCTTTGCTTCATTTATAGCTTGCTTCAAGGGCGTCAGTAAGAGCGACGGAGAGCGGTGGCGGTCGCCAAAAATTGAGAAGCGCGGCCAACAATGGCGGGAAGATAGGTTGAACGAAGAAACCGCAAGCTTGCTGTCATAAGAAAATTAGTCACAAGATAAGGGGAACTTTATGAAAGGCATTCGTACAGCTCAGATAAAATTATGTGTCTTTTTTTCGGTTGACGATGTATATATTTATATACTTGCGCTGCGTGAATACTCGGAAAACTTTGAAATCTTCTTAGAACAGAATAAAACCAATATTAACACAGAATATAGTTTGATCATGAATGATCATCGTTACAGTAAATGACAAAAAGATAAATGGCATGGTAATTTGTTGTAATTAAAACACAAGCAGTCGATTACGCCACACCTACGTATGCACATCACGTAATGCACTGCTTTTGTTATAATTGCATGAAAGTACCGTGTCATTCATGCTTTTATTGTTTAGTAACAGTTACAATTTGCTATCACACCATGTTCTGTTTTATTATGTTTTAATTGTGTTTGTGATGACAGTATTCTTTTTCCGTGCTGTCCTCATTTCGGGCTTTTGATCTTATAAGGCCGTCAGGGACCAATAAACCATTTTTGTGTCCCTAAAAATGTATATACATGAATTATAAAAAATACTCCACTACACTTGAAACAAAAATACTAAAATAAAATTGAGAATACGAAGAAGGCACCGCTCTTTTCATGGCCAGTCCCCCAAGGTGGGATGCGCCAGGTTAAGAGGGCCAATTAATTGATCAATCAATCAAGTGCGTGGCAGATATCACGCACGATGCGTGCAAATGCACAAGTCATAACAATGCATCCTAGAAAAATTATGCCTGGAACGTGGCTCTCTCTTCATTTGAGATCTTGCTGGCAGCACAAAAAATCTTGGAGGCCATGCTTCCTACCGCGTGTTGCGACCGTCCGCCGCGTGGGACCGCCTGCCTCCGTACCACTTTGTCACGTGACATTACCGTATCGTTCAGTCACGTGACATCACAGCTGCTCGGAGGCCGTGTTTGCGGGGGGTGACCGCCACAGGCATTCGCCTCCGTACCGGAGGGGGAGAGTAAAATCCGAGGGTAGGGTGGCACGTTCACGGCTCACGTTCAAGGCTTAAGTTTCCTAGGAGGCGTTGGTCACCCAGAAAACCAACTTGAATGTATCGAATTCTCGGTTTACCCCCCAGAGCGGGTATGTGCCCATATATTTTTGAAGAGCCAAACCAAACCATACAATGTATTGGTCAATCACCCAGAGCATGCACGTTCGTTGGTGATGAGGCAACAAACAAACACATATAGACTTTCAATATTGGCGTTCCCTATAGGCTGATGGCGAAGCAACAACGACATTCTTTCAGCGAAGTACAACTTCTGTTGTCGGACTCCTCGCAAGAGTCTTATCAAGCCCACTCGAAGTCATTGTAGGGAGATGTATCTGCATGGGGCAACAGATAAGCCGACCGTTATTTGCGCGGTCTCTCTGTTGAAGGAAGTCATTGTCGACGATTGAGTTTGGACATAGATAAAGAAACGCGCACACAAAATAATTTCATGTGTTCGTAGCCGAAGGAATAGAGTGCTATTATCGCTTTAAAAGTCTGTAAGGTTTGAGTGGCACATGCGCTGGTGACATCACGCAGAAATGCATCCCTGTGATCCCGGGTGAAACAGATATTACACACCACTTATCATGTATTACGGACACATCATGCCGACCTTTCATACCTGTGAAAAAAATTTTTTTTACTCACGCCAGACTGCGCAGCTTATGCATTCAATGATCACTGACCCTTTCAAGAGAAAACACAGATCTTGAGAAAGGAGACGCGACCGAGATGTCAATTAAGTATTACTCATTGAAAGAAAGCGCACACTCAACATGAGAAATATGGGATCTTGTTGTTGGAAAATGACCATCATCATGAACAGACACTCCCTCAATCACCACCCATGCACTCGGCACATATAGTTGACTGGAGAAGCTGTAAAGTACGGACCCTGTATGGTGTTCACTGACCCTGAGTTCTCTTATTATTTTAGTGGGCCAGTGAATAAATTCGAACGGACCCCAGGAAAAAGTTCGTTAAAGTGAAAGTTCACTAAACTAAAACAGCTATGTTGTTCAAGCATGTTATCATAAGCTGAAGGAAACGTCCGGTGTTACAATGGAATGTCAACCCAATTATATGTCATGCTGCTCATTGAAATGAGAATGTATGCTTAATGAGAATCTAGTGTAGAATTGATCTTTTGCGTCACCTGTTCGCTCAAGACAGAAACTGGTCTCAAATTAAGTTACTGTGTCCAATCCAAGCGCTCACCGCACAACACTTAGCCGGGCAGAAAAGGAGAATTATTGCATTAAGAAAGCTCAGCCCACCAGACTAAAGTGTGGACATAGTTATCGATTAGTTAGCTTTGTGTTCGGCGCTCAACTCAAACAGTGAGTCTTATTTATCACGCACGTTTCATTTTCTGGTACCAACTCATATAACTTTAATCCGATTGATCTGGGTTGCAGTACATAATGAAATAAAAATGAATGAAATGGCAGACGCTCTGGCGAAAGCAGCTCTCAATGGTCCGGTACTTCCAATTATTCCCTCATCAGCACTCATAATACGTGACATATGTCGAAGGCGCGCTATAATTAAAGACTCGGGTAAAATATTAATCCCTCACCTAACCGAACATCGACACCTATTGTTCCCTTTGGCATAAGAAGTTCTGGTCAACACGCAAAGAAGTTATTTTTACGAAATTACCCTGTAGAGTTCCAAAACTAAGTTACTTCATGAATAGAGCTGGTCTGGCTTCATCTCCTCTTTGCTCATTCTGTAACAAGGATGAAACAATCGAGCATTATTTTTTATCGTATAGTCACTTCAAGTCACTGAGAAAAAAACGTTCTTTAAACGGCTTTTAATCGAATCAGATTGGATTTCATTATTTCTAGTATTTTCTCCTTGGGAGCCTTCTGATTAGGTGATATTCACCGGGATATCTGTTCTGCTGTACAAAGATTCTTAATCGAATCAAGGCAATTTTGATTGCAAAATCTGCAATTAGTAAAACTTGTTTTTTTCTAATCGTTTTAAAATTCATTAGATTTAAGAGTAATATGCGATCCACCGTCTAAGTAATCGTTTCTTAGCCAATCTTCCAAAGGGGTGTGAGCCATACTTGTAGGCCACCATCATCAGCAGCAGCAGAGCTTCTGCACAAAACATCCAGCTTTTCACTCAGTGACATGCGCTTTCATTCGACACTCACGATAACAAGCACGTGGTTGTAAGATGAACAGTGTAGCTGCTCCGGCTGGCCTCGAGAATATGTAGGCAGTCGCCTTCAACGTCAGTTGGGGGCCTGCATTTTATCACGCGGTAATCAAGCGTCATTGTCGAACGTAAAATTGTGGCCTCCGCGATTGGCTCCGGTGGCGCACGGATGGCGAAGCTTAGTGCGAAAGCCACGGTGAAGCTGTGCCATGAGAAGAGCGGTTGTACTTGTTGGAGTTATCACCATGACTTAATATAATACCTGGAGTTTTACGTCGCAGAACGACGATATGCTTACAGGAGGTGCCGTAGCTGAGGGCTCCGGAAATTTTGACTCTCTGGTGATCCTTAACGTGCATTGACATCGCACATTACGAGGACTTCTACCATTTCGCCTCTATTGAAGTGCGACCGCCATGACTGGACTGGGTCAGCAGCCAAGCACTGTATCCATTGTTCCACTGAGGTGGACGATCAACACGTCTTGAGAGGTGTTGGATACTGTCATGCCTCTCAAGACTATTCACGCCAGTGAGTATAGTTCGTTTCACTGACGTTTCACTGACCATTTCACTTTTTTTTGTACACATTTTTAGCGTTCGTTTCACAGACCAAGACAGCGTGAAGTACAATCTCGCGCCTTCCTTATAGACAGTGTTCCCTTGCCCTCTTTCAACTTTCTTCATGATTAACTACAGCACTACCAAACATGACAGATTTTACACGCGTTTGGAGCAATTTGAAATGGTTCGAAATCACCATTTCGCGATGCATTCAGTTCCACGTGCCGCCGCACCACAAAGCGGCGCTGTCAGTCGCTCCCTTATCACATGGCGGCGTCGCAGAATGCGGGCATGCATGTGCTCCCGTACGTGATCCAGGACGCTTCGCTTTGGTAACCTCGCGCGCCCAACTATGATACAGGGACTATCTCCGCTCAACCAGGCTATCCTGGGAACGCTATTCACCTGGGGACTGACCGCTGCTGGTGCCGCACTTGTATTCGTGCTGAATTCGACCAAGGTGAGAGTTTAAAAACGGACGACAGTTTCACCGGAACGGCGGCGGGCCATCTCAAAAACAGCTGTTTCCTCCGTGCGTTGCCGCTGTCGTGTGCGTGCGTGCATTCGCAAGTGCAGATCGCACCACCTGCACTTTATTGCATCTCGTGCCTTCTTACAGCGGTTGTGTGCGAGAAAAAGTGCTCAACTGGTGTCTATATTGTGCACCATATCGTGTCTTGCTATCAGCTGGTGTATGTCTCTGTATTGGAGATAGGCACTGCTGCCGATAGTTCAAGCTGGCGGCCTCATGACCTGTAATCTTTTAATCTACACGTTACAATTACAATAAAAATTACCAAATGAGGGAAACTTACGAGCACGTTTCGACCACATTCGTGTGATTGACGCGTTTTCTCTGTGCACGTATGTTCCGACAGAGATTGGAATTAAAACTTTCGGCGTACACTTTTGTAGACAGGGCCAATCGCGATAGCCTCATTGTCGTGACACCGCGACGTCATACGATGCACGTTCAATCGCAATCCAGGCCGATCCGCGCAGAATTGGTCAACTGCGATTGGCTCATTTCCACGGCTTGCAAAAGTTGAGCCAATCAAGACTTCGAAGTTTGATCACGACTGAGAGTACGTCGCGTGTATCTTCGTAATGATGAATTCTGTGTAGTTTACTCATTGAAAACGCGTGTCAAGTTCGAATTCTATCACAGATTGACGGAATCTTCCTGGCAAACGACTTTTGGTGACTGGAATTGACATTCCCAAGCGTTTTTCTCGTAGCCAAAGCAGTGCAGTTTTTAGAATTGTTTACAGCCCACCTAGCGGTACAGCTTGGTCACTGCCCGTGTGGTTGCATTCACTTACAAAAAGTTTGCTTGTTCATAAAAATTTCTATTATCTCGCATTTTCAAAGTATATGGGCCCTTTGTGCAAAACATTTTTGCACAGTGACTGCAGACACTTGTGTACTTGCCCATATCACACACTTTGAATTCTGGTTACGTCCCTCATCTCGTGGTTGCTGTTTGACTCCCGATGCCTTTTCTCATTCAATCCTAATTTCCTGTGTCACTTTAGTTATTCTGTAAATAACCACTACGCTCGATTACCGGTCCGTTAATGTTATTACGAGCTGTTGTAGCAATATGTTCCATTACCGTGCTTCTCTCAGGGATCTGACTGCACATTTGCTATAACAAGACAAATTTGGGCCTGTTGGTTGTACTTCATAATGAAATGGCAGCGCAACGACACATCGACTGGTTTCGTGCGCATTTCTTTTTTAAGGTGTTGCTGTGCTGCTGTTCATTACGCATATTTGCTAATCGTGCAATTTGCTGGATTTGAATCCATGTGCTGGAAATCTGGCATTATTAAAAAGCAGGAGGTTACCATCTCCTTTGCAAGCATGCATATTGTATTGCTGGTATTTTCGACTGTATGAGACAGTTTTATCACACTGGTAAGCTATTTTAGCGGCAGCAGCATCGAAGTATGTCTGTTTATGCACTGTGACCTTCTTACTTTGTGTTATCCATTTTAAGTACTTCACGCTTCCCGCTCTTGCATAGTCATTATCCGGTAGCATTCTGCATTAGCAGTATGTACCATGTGCTATCGGTCTGTTATTGCACTGTCCGTCAGTGCTATATTGTTAATTGAACCCTCATGGTGTGCTTGCGTTCAATTTACTGTACACGTCCTGCGGTGTCTTATCTTGTCAGGATAGCGGTATATGCTAGCAAGTGGTTCGTTAAGGACTGTAGTGGCTCCAGCAAGTGGCTAATATGAACTACAACAGCTGCTCTCAAAGACGCTACGGTGGTCATAATCCAGTGCAATTTGCTCCATTGCCCGTTATATCCCATCAGTCATCTTTTGACTTTAATTTCCTGTCAGTCATCCATTCCACCTGTCAATCAAGAAAAGCACGTGTTTGTAGAACTAAAGAAAAGAAGGTATTTTTCATGGCTAGGAGTACACCTGTGAAATTATGAATGTGTGTGTTTGTTTTTATGATTTGCAAGCTTGGTCTTGCAGTCGTGCGAACATGGCTTTTCATTGTCTGAAGGTCTATGTGTTGCTGTCAGAGACATCAGGCATTGTTCGTTAGGAATGCTCTTATGACTTTGACGTCCATTGTTGCGGGCCTCGAGTCATTGACAGCAGCAGCCTTTATACTGAACGAGGAAAGTGCATAATCCTGTTATACTGGTACAATAAAAACTATTTAGAATGTGTCACAAGTTCACAACTTGTAAAAGGATTCCGGGTGGTCCAGGAAGCCTGTGAAGCGATCGGGAACCTTTGGTCCTCGACCCCTCCGCGGGTGCAGCCTTCGGTGGGTTCTTGGGAACCTTTTTCTCAGGATACAAATAAAGTTCATCTGTCTACCTGTCTGTCTGTCTTGTGTGTTAAACTGGTATGACCCTACACATAATGATAATGGAAGATAGAATGGAATGTCAAGAAAAAAAGATTGCTCAACAAATGAAAGAACAAGTGCATAGAACTTGATGGACTTGGGCTGTCGTGTGCTGTTGTCACTTGGCGTAATGCAGGCAAAAAATAAACGTACAAAAATACAAAGAAAAAAAGAAAGCAGGTGAAAAATAAAAAAAGAAGCAAAGGGGGAAATAATAGGAAGAAATAAATAAATAAAAACAGTAAAACACAGAAAAGACTGCAAAAGAGAAAACCAGAAGAAAAGAAAGGGAGACAGCAGAGCTCCGCACATCTTTTGACTTTGGCATCACTAGGGCAAAGCTCCTTTCACTTTTATGTTCAGTGTTTCGAAACTCTGACTTGTGTTTGTAGATGAGTGAAATGCCAACAAGAAATCACTAAGTGGAACACGTTCCATAACTACTACTGTGAAAGCACAATCTCGCATCAGTGATATAATTCAGTTGAGAAGCATGGCTTGTGCCTCGCAACATTTCAAGAAACTGAAATTGCTCTGACAACATGGATTTTAACTTAATTGAAATGAAAAAATGCGTTCTGATTAGTAAAATTTTTTGAATTTTGGCTGACCATGACTGCACATCTTTAAAAAAAATGTTATAATGTATGCTTGAGTGGGGCTGCGCTCCTGGTCAGAGAAGTGATGTCAGGGTAGCGTCGGTGACACCAGGTTTGACATTTCGAGACAAGCTCTATCATTGACTTTATATGGAAGCCCTTGGCCATGCCAAATGTCAGTTGTGTGCTAGCAGTACAGTGACAGACTTTACAACTCCCATGCCGTGTGCGTCTTTGAAAGAGCTGTGATTCATGTTAAAGGGCAGTGAAACGAAACAAAAGGCACGTTTGTAACTTTCACTGACTGGGGGCTCCTGTCTTCGCAATGAGATCATTGTTTTTTTTTACACCTATTTTAAGCATTAGTAGCAAGGCAGCCGTAACAGCTTGAATGCTGAATTGCTGCTGAAAAGCATTGATATCCGCCGTAAACCTTGTCAGACTTGCTCATGTTTTTATGGCAATTCTTTTATTAATTCATCATTTTACGTCGGTGATGATGACAGCATTTTTTAACGGGAATTAAGGGTGTGATGATGACAGATGCGCCAATCTTTCTTACTTAAAGTAGCTTCTCGGAAACAGCGATAGTCTCGACAAATGTCGTACCATTTGACGACATTCCTAGGGTGACTTTCCAACATGACTCGGGGCTGGTCCTGTATGTTTCTTCGTTCGTATAATCTATCTTGCACTGTTTTTATCTTTTATGACGTGATTGATTTGTGGAGGGGTGGTAGTGAGGTCGCGAAACTTTCTCTTCTTGATCCAAGATTGAGTGATGTCATTTCACAACATGTCGAATCTGGCTTGAGCGTCACAGGGCCGCCATCTATTCGGCTGTGGTGCAGAGAGAAGTGAGAGAGAATACTTTTCAATCTTTCATTTGACAAAGCATGTACAACATCACAATTTTCTGTTTTGGCCTCTTCCTATTCCAAGGAATAATTTCTTGAATTTTTTTGTTTGGCGGCTGCAAAGTTATACTGCAGGATCCTACTGTGTCATCTTCCTCCAAGTGGCTAATTTTAGTACAGTCGAAACTCCAGATATTTGACTGGCTTTTCAAAGGTCATGAAAACATACTTTCTTCTTGCTTGTGACCTAATCACTGCTAACATATGTATTTCATTGCATACATTGCTTTATTTCTGTGATGTATGCATAAATATTTAATGAGGCAGGGATATTGCCGTCTTGTTAGTTTATTACTGTGCTTGAAAACTTTATCTATTTTATTATTCTTTTTAGTGGTTTGGATCTAGTTGTTAATGCCTTAAAATTTTATTATGTTATTTATTTTTCATAAATTTTCAACTTATGCTGTTCATTGTTGTGCTGAAAAAGTTTTGTGTATGCCTTTGTACTCTGCTCCGTCACTGTAGAGCAGTGAATGGGTGATAAGGCCAGAGCCAGACAGACAGTGTTCTGCTTTTAGTGTTACCATACAAAATCCCAAACGTCTGAAACAACGTAAAATAAGGTAAAAGTAAAAGAATCGGTTTTTTCATTTGAATTTCTCGCTGCATACTTTGGCATTCTCACTTTTTCATTGCACCAAGTCTACCTAGAAACCATGTTCTTTTTTTAACGTTTTATTTTCTAAATATTTAGTTGTTATGTAACTTATGAACAACTGTGTTACGGTGGCATTGTTGTGAGGCATTCATACCTTGTCATAGCTAATTAGGAAGGCTTCTTGACCTTTAATTGTTGTCATGAGAAAGTATTTTTTTAACATAACAGTAGGCACACATTATGTCTATTAATGTTTTTTAGAGGCACACTTATTTCTGCTGAAAGATTGACGTCAACATTTAACTCTTTTCTCTTTTGTTTTCTTTCCTTGCAGCGAAAAATTCTAGATGGAAGCCTTGGATTTGCTGCTGGCGTAAGTTGGAAGTTTTACATCAGTATTTCGTTGCCCGGTCGGCTATGGTGCCTGGTGAATTGAAGTTATTGATGTTTTTCGCTCATTAGTTTCTGCGATGACCTGATGACAAAATGAGTACTTTCAAAGTTTTTGCTTAATTGAGCTCTTTTAATAGTAACAGCTGTAATCAATTTCCTGAAATGAAAACTAATGGGGAAAATATCAACTTGAGACAGTGTTAGTGAATTACTGTTTCACTGTATATATTTAGAAAAAATATGCTTCTACCATGAAAAGGTGTTTGATGAGCCAATAAAGGATTCAAAAACAAAAGATGGGTGAGGACATTACTACCAACTTTTCGCACACAGGCATGAAATTTTTTTAACAGCAAAATTACTCCGAGTCAAGGTTTTTCATGTTTGGGATTGTGGTAGCACTGATAATGTACGTCTGCTCATATTGTGGAGAGAATGAGCCTCATTAAGAAAGGGAAGGCTGCGTGTGCTGCGAGAGGGGAAGGTGAAGGTGGAGGATGCCTAGGTCGAGCTGTAAAAGGCAAGGCCAGGTGAGGTCAAGGGGGAACCTTCGAGAAACCCATCAGGAAGGGTGACAGTGAGACACAGTCGAGTGTAAAATAGCGTGTTAATGTCTGTGCTGAGGGATTCGTGCTTTCAAGATGGCGAACATTTCTCATTCTCCCGATGAAGAAGCTGCCTGACACAAGTTGCAGTGGGAGTCGGAGCAAGAATGGGCACGTCGTCGTCGAGCCAACCGCGATGTTTGCGCAAAAGACGCCGAAGCTAAGCGCTAATGAACGAAAGACTTGAAAACTATAAAAGTATAATAAAGCCTAATGATGGAGGAGCATGAGCTTCACTGTTTCAACAGTGTTCGCGATGTTGAGCTGGCTGGATTTTTTTTTGCTGTAGTTATATGTATAACTTGTGTATGCATTTGTGACTTGCCCTAATTTGTAGATACTAGTGGTACTATCAATAGAGCTGCTTTGTTTTCAGAAGAAACAGGTAATGTACATAAGCTTCGGCTTAAGGATAAAGTTTTTTCGCTATATTAATGAAAATTCTGGGGCAATTACAAAATAAGAAATCGCTCTCTATGAAAGTAACGTATCCGGATGAGTATAGATGACTATCTCCGATAAAATTTGCCAGGGCTTTGTTGTTTCGCAAGGAAGCCAGTAGCACAGACACACACAGCAGCATTTGGCTAACAGAATTTCCCATGTCAGACTTGTTAGGATGTGGGAGGAAAATGCTTGCTTTACTTTGCTGTACGCCAACACTTCATCTGGCCCCTGCTAAGATGGCGGCTGTGGCCGCCATCTTAGTAAGGGTTTCATAAAATATAGAAGGGCCAGATTTCTATAAGTCGTTTAATTCTTCATAAACATGTAATGGAACATTGTATTCTTCAGTGAGCACAGAATTAGGATGAGAATTAATGTCGATAAGATGTCCTGGAAAACAAACATTTGTTTTATTTCTATTTCTTTCATGCTTTTCACATGCGCAGGTTATGCTGGCAGCTTCGTTCTGGTCCCTGCTTGCCCCAGCCATCGAAATCGCAGAGTCAACGGGTGGCTACGGCCGGATGGCGTTTGTTCCCGTCAGCATTGGCTTTTTCTTGGGGGCACTGTTCGTCTATGCCATGGACAAGCTCATCCCGTCCTATGTGAGTTGCTCTGGCCACGGCCTCTGTGATTAGACCGCGGCACGTCGTTGCTCTGGCCATCTCATTCGGAGCGTCTCCCCTGCAAAGAAGTGTAATTTTGTCACCTCCTGGAGGCGCCACGAGATGGCTATGTTTCCCCGTGAGTCTAGTTGTCCTCGTCTGCCTGGCACGATGTACGATGTCATTCATTTCAGTGATAGCATCCACCCTGTTGGCACGTTGTTACCTATTTGAGACACGTTATAAGCACGTGGTCGACGTGCATCGTGTTGCTATAGCTACAAAGAAACCCAGGGTCGTTATCAATACGTTACTTCTTGCTCTTGCATGCTACTTTAGTGGTCATTCAAAAGAGGACTTGGGCAACTAGGCGGCTAGCGCGGAATATTTCATGTGGGTTTTGTGCAAGCTCGCAGAACAGTGTTTTTCAAGTCACAAAATATTACAACGCGTAGGTGTGCTTCTTTTTTATCACTTCCATGCAACTACGAAAGTACTGAAGCAGCTACACAACAGCGTAGCTCTCTTTGGCTCAAACATCATAAGTTCTAGTATGTGGTACTGCGCTGGAAAGCATAGCGTTGTCTCTCGCACTTCAAGCGAAATTCCCACAGTGTAGCTGTTATGGTATATAGGCTATTTCTTCGGGTTTTTCTGTTTGTGTAACACAGAAGGACCGTTGTTTGTTTGCTTGTTTTTTTTTTTCTGGTCAGCCGGAGCTTTGTGTAAATATATTTAGGTGCTCGTGAAAGAACTTCACCTAAGGCGACAGCTAAATGGTTGTTTAGCTACTTTTTGGTGCACATTGAAGAACACCATGTGGTATTGTTTCGTGTGTCGTTGCAATTTGATGGAGGTCACATGCTTTTTTTTTTTTGGTGGGAGGCAAAATTATCGAGAATCAAGGCTGTGGCTCTTCATAAATATTAAAGTTTCATTGCATGTATCTTCAAGAGATTTTGTCTGCCCCCTCTCCCCCATCCCGGAACTGTGGCTTTGGTGCATCAAATCGCTTTCTTTCTTGTCCTGCACCTCAACTAAAGATGTTACTACGTTCACCTCAATTCCATACATGATATAAAAACTTTACGCACCAGAGGTGGTTTAGCACAGCTGTACCTAACAACCTTATTAAGGTTGCCTTATATCTTCCATAGTTTTATGTCGAAGCGGAAAAGTAAATTCCAGATACCAGTAATACACAAGAATACCGGCAGAACTATTTGATTTTCATATAAAAAAAACGAAATTTCAGATTGAAAACATGCTTACGATAATAGCAAAATGAAAATATGTCACTGTGCAAACCTAACGAAAAGCTCATTCTTTTTTTTTTTGAAGAATGCATGACTGCCCAGATAAATAAAACAGAAATTGTAGTGAACCTGGGACAGTTTTTAGAGCGAAAAACGCAGGAAGAATGGACACGATCTCTGAATTTTATGTAGAAGAAAAAAAGCACTAAAGAGAGAAAGAAACAGCCACAGTAAAACGCGCGAGGCAAAATTATCAGCGTTCGTGTCTATTCTATCCGCGGTTTTTCGCTACGAACTGTCCCCGAGAGAAAATTACCAGTGCGTAGCAAAATGTAACGTATGACATCAGCGAACGCTCTTGTGGCGATACGTCTCTCCCGTAGTCCTCACTATGTGTCAGAATCGAAGAGGCGAAAGCCCAATTGCACCGGTAAGCGACATTTTGCTTTCACACGGCACATATGAGTCCTTTAGTTTTCTTCTGTTGCCGACCTTTCACCTTCCATGCATATGCACGTCGGGAGAAGTGAGCCACGGGAGGTGCGCGCCGCATTGCGGGGATAAGGGTAATTATCCTTCTTTTTTTTCGATTACGTGCTCTGCGTGCGAATAGGATGGCTGGAGAAACGGTGCGCCACCTGCTCATCTCAAAGGCCATGCTCTGGCTCTCGTCTTAATTGTTGGCCAGCCGGCAACGGAAAGGCTGCCAATGTTGGGGTTTGAGGTACTTAGTTGCTGTCACCGCGCTTCCACCTGCTCATGTTATCTCCTTGTGTGACCACTATAGAGATACTTGAGAGGAGAATTCACCCTTGAATCGAAACTATAAATAGCTTAAACTGATGAATTGATTTCTGAAGACTTTATTGTCCTTAATTTCACCACCTACGGTGGTGAAATAAATGCTAAAAGCTTAAGTTTTAAATTTACTGTCTGAATCTCCACTGTTGACCTCACAGATTTCAAAATGTATTGTATTTCGTACACTCCTAGGATTATACGAAATGTAAATATCCCATAAAGTGGATGGGCTAGTGGTCACACTAGCCCATCCCTTAGTTGAGACAAATTGATTTTTCACCCACTTTATTTCTTTCTGTCTTTGTTGTAATTCTCACACCGCAGCTAAATACTACAAATTAATTTTTGTACTCCTCCCTTAACCTCATTACTTGTTGGTTTTATATGATCATGTTTAAGAACAAGCCTCTCATTTCTTCTGTCATTTCATCACTCGAACTATTTCGCAGCCGGTGATGACTCTACTCACCATCAACACAAATTGGTTCCGTGTGGAACGAATGACAACTAGGTATATTTGCCATTTATGATACCAGGTGGCCCCACTTGTCCATACTTTGGCAAGTCTAGTTCAATCTTCCTCCTCCTTTCATGTCTTGCCTTTCATTCCATTGTCGCCTGTTGCACCGCGCGTGCGGCATCTTTGTGTGGAATTAAAAAAATTGAAGAAAGGTCATTACAAGGAAATAATCGTACTGTTTCATTCAGAAAGGGAGGTCCTTCAAAGTGAGCGGACGAAATTTTTCGGTCATATTGACATTTACGTTTCTTTTCTTTCAGTTATGGAAGAGTTAAGACTCTCCATACATGTGCCACTGTGTTCAAAACGCTACCTAGACTCTAATGATAAGATTAATATATTGATAATCATGAAGGAAAGGGAGGAGTGTTTATTGTGGTAGAAAAATGGAGAGGTCGTCCTGAATCTATATTTTTGGCCTACTACCCAGCAGTATACCGGAATCGTATAGCAGTGTTGCTTTCACCAGACCGTAGTCAGTGCCGGAAGCAGAGTCAAGTCAATTAATGATCGATAAAGCGTCTCTCATCAGGCATAAACTGAGTTATCAAGCTCAATAGCTCAGAGGCCACTCGTGAGACACTGTGACGGGCTTAAAACGCTGCAGATATGCATCGAGTTCGTCTCGCATCTTGTTGAACGGTGGCAATGACTTCTGTTAGGTACAGCTATTCTTTACAGCAGGTTCATGGCGAATGGGTTCATGGTGTTCACGGTAAATGGCCTGACCTTCTGCAGGATGGCCACAAGGCAGATCTGGCCCTTGCCATGCAGCTGGAGAAGAAGTCCACGCTCAAGCGTCACATTCAGACGGGCGAGGAGTCGGCGATCGGCTATCGGAATGGCTATTCCGGTGAGTTGGAAATGAACGGGATCTTTTGCTCAGTTCGTCATTATCATCATAATCATTTATTGAACCCTTAAAGGCCCCTTGCGGGGTATTACATAAGGGGGAAGCAAAAACACAATTCAATAGATGCATAATTGTCAATGGTACAAAGCATAATTGAAAGTGAACTACATGATAAAAAAACAATGTCAACAGAAGGAAAAATATATATATACGTGGAAGAAAACGGCAACAATTGTAAATTAACTAACATATCAAGTGATTTGTGATTAGCTGTTTTAATTTTAAGGGGTTTTGTTCATGCACCATGGATTCAGGCAGGTTATTTTGGTCTTCAGTGGCAGTAGGTAAAAATGATTTATTGAAAGCCTTAGTTGAACCATGTAAGCGCTGTAAACATAGGGAGTTAAAGAGGCGACGCGATGAACGGGCGGGAGGTAGAAGAACGGTTATGCGTTGCAACGGAAAATTATGGTATAGTTTGTGCAGAAAGCAGAGCCGAGTGACCTTGTGGCGAATTTCTAGAGGAGGGAAGTTGAGGGATATTTTGATACTGGTAACACTTAAACGAGAACTGTATTGTGAGGTGATGAATCTGGCAGCGCGATTTTGCATCGATTAGGTAATTTTGGTGAGGGTTCCAAATAGCAGAAGCATATTCAAGTTTAGTACGCGTGAAGGTTTCGTAAGCTAATTTTCGGATTTGCGGTGGACAGGACGTAAGCGATCTTTTAATGTAGCCAAGTGATTTTGCTGAAGCGGAGACTAGTTGTTCTATGTGCTCAGACCAGTTGTTGCTAGATATGCCCCTTGATGAATTGATTCGATTTTATTTCGTTTCTTTTACCCTTATTCGCACGAACCTTTACAGAGGGAAGCTAATTACATTGTTGAGCCAAAGTACACGCGCCTTTGCAGTCTGTGCCGCCTAGTGGCGAGCGGTCTCGTGTCAAGAGAATTTCTCTCACAAAGTTTTTCGGAGTAATGCTTTCAACAGCTATTCAGTCAGAGAAATGCTCTTAACAGCGGGTGAGTTCCTTTGCACGGATGAAGATGTTACCATGCACCAAGAAATGACCGACGAAGCCATCATCGGTAGTGTGTGCGAGATGAGCGATTCCAATAATGGAAGACGAGAATACCTGAAGGAAAGAACGACCCCCCAGGATGTGTTCAATGCCCAAGTATGGAAGGTTGTGTTTGTAGATTCAAATGCATGTTTAAAAAGCCCAGGTGGTTGAAATTTTCGGGACCCTCCAGTACGGCGTCTTCTCACCATCATACCATTATTTTTGGACTCAAAAACCTGACGAACATTATTATTAGCCAAGCACTAAATCAGCACCCGCACATCTTTTCCACCCAGATCCCAACGTGCAGCTGCGCAAGAAGCCGCACACAACCACGCAAGTCAGCATTCCAACCGTCAACGATGCTGAGACGGCTGAGAACTTGAAGCGGTGGAAACGCATCTTCTTGCTTGTCATTGCAGTCACCGTGCACAACATACCTGGTAAGCCTTCATCAATGATGTCCCGTAACCACGCTCATAGGCAACTGTGGGTGCACAGTTAAAGCTTGTTAATTTGGATTTTGCGAGACTGGAATAATGTACAAATTAACAGAATTACACATTTCTGAAAGCGTCAAGAAAACACTGGATAATGTACAATATGTCAATATGCTTTTATTTTTATGATGAATGCATTAATTTTGTGTTTTCTTTGCATATGGGCAGTTTGAAATCCGCAATTTTTACCACTCACCAACTTTGTTCACCCTGTGGCTGCGTCTCGGGCCTTTTGTCTGAACTAAACTGTAACAGGCTCACCGGAAATTAACCAGAAACCTCGTTATTATCGTTGCCGTGTGGTTCACGCTGATGGCAATGTGCAATGCAGATTGCGCCGCCTTGTTTCTGTTCACTGCAAATGCCGTTCTGGCTTCATTGCGTCACACATTTGTAGTTAATCACGCTTGACATACTCAGGTAATCTTCCGAATCAACTGGTTTGAAGCCAAAAATGATCGTATTAATTAGCATTTGTGCCAATAAACTGCACATATGCTTGCTAAAACTAGAGAGTGTGTTTAAATGATGCGATGTTTTGGTTGGGGAATTAACGAGCTTTTACTGTATTTGTGCGGTGTTTTATTTTAAGGATGGTGAATCGTAATGAAGAATAACGAGCTATTTCTTTGTCGCTGTACCAAAGAGAATTTGCACAAACTTCAGGGACTGTGGGTTTTCTATGCGGTATGTATAACTATGAGCCTAATAGAACCTGAAGGGTGATGGAATTTACTGGCATTTAAACTGAACTCTAATAACAGTACCGAGTTTAAACTTATGAGTCTTAGCGCCTGTGCAGTTTCATGTAGTAAACAGTATGCGCGTACTAATGCTGAATAGTTGCTTTTGAAAATCTCAGATGGAACTATGAAAGAAAGCCTCAACATCGAAGGAAATATTGCATGTTTAAAGTGTTATTTTCATTGGGCTAAATCTTTACAAGTACTCTTGCAAAATTAATCTGCATTCTGATATGCTGCTACTAGTGTGGTTTCTTTCGTTGGTTTTTCTTCTTAACATGTGACGATGGCTATAATTGGGTAAAATCCTGTAATATGTGGTTGTTCGAGGTCATGACTGTGCGTCCACTTGTTAAAAAAGGGAGCCTTAGCACCAGCTTCCTTGAAGTATTGCTGAACAGTAGTTCTGCAAAGCGGTTCAAATGGTCGAAGTTGCAAGTGGCAGCCGTTTATGAAATTGAATCGTAGTAGTTCTGTGAAATCCCAATAATGTGAAGGGAATGAGCAAGTGTCGTGTAGCATTATTGCGTTTGCATTTTCTTGATGAATATGTAAATACAGTATTTATATTCTATAAAAGCAGTGTAAAAGTAACAAGGCCTGTTGCTGAGATACTTGGTTTATACTTAAGGAAAAAAAAACATACATTTCAAGGAGAGTACATCAACATAGCAAGGAAACGAACTGACAGACATGGGTGCCAGTTCGTTTCTTCACTTCGTCCCCGTACTATTTGCACTGTGTCTGTTCTTTCGTTAAAAGTGGTAACTTTCGTTATTCGCAACGTTGTTCACATAGTGACCATGGCAGAAGACCCCTGGGCCTGAAGCTGAAACATCCTCTTAACCTCTCCATAGCTCACTGTCACCACTGTCACTGAGGGCTCCTTATGATGAACTTTCCTGCCCAGAAAAATGGCCGGCAATTAACTGTTCATTCGTGTATCATAATGTAGCAAACGAGTGTTATGCCAGCATGCTGACCACAACTAAAGCTCTTCATTTTCAACTGCTTCCAACACATTTGAGTTTTGTGATATTGCATGCACAGCACTTGAAGTTGAAATGAAGCTACTGAGTGCCGCATGCGCGTTGGATGGAGCAGTGGTTGCTAAAGACACGATCGTAGTTACGTGCAATTCTGAAGGCACGTGCGGTGCCATCTACAAGTGTTGCAATGGCTGAGCCCTGCATCTGCTGTTGAATGAACATGGCTTGCTAATGCAGTCACGGATGGTGACCATGCTCTATTGAAGGCCTGTGCCCTTTTCGATTGATCTCAAATGCAGTTTTCGCTCTTGCGCATCGGGCATTTGCAATTCTTTGTGCTTGTCGCTCTCCGAGGATTATCTAAATTAATGAGGTTGCAGTCATTGATTGATTGATTGATATGTGGGGTTTAACGTCCCAAAACCACTATATGATTATGAGAGACGCCGTAGTGGAGGGCTCCGGAAATTTAGACCACCTGGGGATCTTTAACGTGCACCCAAATATGAGCACACGGGCCTACAACATTTCCGCCTCCATCGGAAATGCAGCCGCCGCAGCCGGGATTCGAACCCGCGCCCTGCGGGTCAGCAGCTGAGTACCTTAGCCACTAGACCACCGCGGCGGGGCGAGGTTGCAGTCAATTATGACTGAAGTAACAAAAATTTGATGCCATTATACAACACATATGCTTGCAGGGCCAGGAAAGTGTTTAATTTATGCAATTTTATTAATTAATGGAGGTTGAAGTAATGTGCTTTTGCCTTATTTGTGAAAATTTTTTCGGATTTGCTGCCGTCTGCAGGCAACTATGGTGCCTGACGCAACTTGACGCCCAAAGTTTCATTACTTCATAGGTGGCTCCAGAGTTGACAGAAATTCATGCTACTAGCACAGTGAATTCCTGACAAGTGTGTCTCAAAAAAAAAACCAAACTGAACCTGCACAAGAGTGCTCTGTCGTGACGTCATCAAATTTTTCTTTTGTTTTGTTGGAGCATTTGATGGCATTCCTATGCGCATTTTGCCCATCTTCTCAATCGCTTGCGTCGGGATAATCCCTCTTGTTAACGGATTTCTGTTTTTGTCGACAATTATGCGTGTGTCCAGCAACAGCACATAGCCACACTTATTACGATGCGTTGCTAAAAAATTGCCTCATAGGTATTCTTGCAATGCTAACAATGCAGAAAACACGGTGCTCTCTCAAGTGTGCTGACCTTGCTAATTCTCTTCTTTTTATTGCGCAGAGGGGCTCGCTGTGGGCGTGGGCTTCGGTGCGGCCGGGAGCTCGGAACATTCCACGTTTGAAAGTGCCAGGTCAGCTGCCATGGTTCTGTGAAGCGTGGCTAAGTTGCTAATTGTTTGGAATTTGGTGTTGCTTTTTTGACAAGTGATATGTAGCGTGCACAAATATTTCCGCGCTCATATTTCATTTTGCTTAGATGTGTTAGGTTGCATCACTAAAGGCTGTTAGTAGCTTTTGGCGCCGCACGTGCTGCAGTGTTTTTCAAGCTTCAAGATCGTTGGAGGAGTACCAGCACGATTTTCAGACATTGTAAAAGGGACGTTTTTCATTTCCTTAGAAAGCAGTGTTAGCGCTCCCGACACGCCGGAGTCAGACAATACATAGAAAATATTTTTTAGGTTTGATAATACAGTTTTCGTCACTGAGCATCAGCAAGCCAGCCCCATTGTAATAGGCTTTATTCTGATGAGTCGGCACAGTTTCAATAAGTTTGCGAACTCTGCGTCCTTCACACTTCCTAAATCGCATAAATTGCTGTCGTAATCACCTTGTGATAATTCAACTCATCGTTGTTTACATGCACCACGATTACGTGACAGCTCTGCTGCTGGCATGTCACTGTTTGCTGTCCCTTTGTGATCTCACAGTGCAATGACTTGTAATTGAGATGTTGCTCTCTCAATTATCAAAAACTAAAATGTTTTTTTGAGGTAGTGGTGTTAAGGGTATGCAGTCAAGCCCGCTTATAATGGACCTGAGTGTGATGCGGCATCCGTTCACTGTATCCCAAAGCTCATAGTAAATGAAACACAGCTTTAAACGATGTTACGAGTGAAAACACAAATTTTTTCCCAAAGAGTATGTGATGTGTTTCGAAGAGCAGGAGCGATAAAGGCGGTCTTGAATTTATTGAAAGCGGCAGCATAAAGAACTCGGCCATAATGAAATTATCCCAATAGATGGGCCGCACATTCTCCCTTGTCGGATTCGATGACGCACTGCCACAAATTGCCGCCAGAGTGGTTTCTTTTGGAAGCTTCAGGCGTGGCATCGGGTCCTATGTCGATGAAGTCAGCTTAGCTTCGCCAAAACAGCTTCGCACACATGTAGCCATCACCGCTGCCCAAGAAGCCTTCACCATCTCCACAGCAGAATACAGGGACACCCGAAGCGGAAAGTCTGCTGCTGGGTAGTCAACAGATATGAGCATGCGCTCTACAAGATGTCGCACCCGTAATAGGTCCTAAACGCACAGATTACGGCCAACGTAAATCGTCACACTTTTGACGTTTTGTTGAGCAACAGGAAAAAGTGCGGAATACCTCTCCTCCGCCATCCTGACCACACATGCACACCAGCGCGAGCAAGAGGCGCATGCACGACATGGAAGCCAGCACGTTTGAACCTACTCTGGGCCGATTTCTAGTCAGAAAACGGAACTTCTGAATTCAGCCTGCATGGCTTGTGGCATCGCGGAGCAGTGGTGACGGGCGGAAGAGTTGTGATAAAAAGAGGAGAGTAGACTCGCGAGAGACTTGCGAAGGAGTTGTGGTAGAGTGAAGAGAGGAAAGTGTACGGCGGAAAAGCGATGATGTTGAAAACCAAAACATGCGAAAAAACGGTTAGTTTGCCTGCAAGGTCCACGAAACGCAGAACTCGCGTATAGGGAAACTTGGGAGAGGGGTCTGCACGCGAAGATATCAAAAAATCGCATTGTGGCGCCGGCCGATTTGCGCGGCCCCACGGACTTCCATAATTTGCGATTAGCTCAGTGGAAAAGCCGTTTTACACTTCCGAACGCGTGTGAAGGCATGCTGAGCCGTGTGAGAAGTGGTCGAGAACAGATTCTAAATACGGAACGAATCGTGATTTATCGATGTCGGTGGGGTAATGCTTCTAGAACGATATGACACCGATGCAGACAACACACAGACGCAAACGATTGGGTACAGTCGATGGCCGACGATGTTGGCAAATGGTTTGTTCATTCCAGGCCGACAATGCCAACGATAGTGTAACAAAACCAGGGATCAAGAACTGAGGGGAGAATATTTGCCTAACCTGCCCTGGAAAGATGGGTGGCAGTGTAAAAACACGGACCTCGTCTGGCGATGTTGCGTGTTCAGAGTAGCAGGGGCCAAAGGATGGAGGGGGTGCGTAACTATAAATGATCGGGGAAAGCGACAACTTGAGGACTGCGGAGGCAGGGTCGGCATTTAACTACAGTTAAACCTCGTTATAGTCGAGCCCACATATAACGGCCCCACTTAAAACGAGCTTTCGCTTAAAACGAACAATATCCGCATGACCATGAAAATATACATTGGTTCAATGGCACAAAATCGCAACAACGAACGTCTCCGAGCACCGCTGATCGGTTACTGCGAACGGAGTCGGCGCGCTTCCGACTTCCCGAAAAACCACTTTCAGCCACCGATCAGGCATCGTCGAAGGGCCCATACATTCTTATTGCTAAACGCCGACCCTGCCTCCGCGCCCCTCTAGTTGCCGCCCTCCCCAACAGCTTTTTGTTACACACCCTTCCGTCCTTTGTCCCCCACGCTACTCTGAGTACCCCGCATCGCCAGACGAAGCCCGTGTTTTCACATTGCCGCCGATCTTTCGAAGACCGATCGGCCATCTACCTTGTTTTTGATCGCTGGTACTGTGGTTGGCGTCACCGGCCTGGAGTGACCAGACCATTTGCCAACATCGTCGGCCATTGACTGTATCTGATCGTCTGCGTCTAGTGTACGTGCGTACGCTACCCCACCAACTCTGATAATTTGCGATTCGTTTCGTGTTTAGGACCTGTTCTCGCTCACTTCACACTCGGCTCAGCATGCCCTATGCACGCGTGCGGAAGCGCGAAAATGGCTGTTAGTTTGTGCAGAACGAATTACGAAATATCAAAGTTGGTGAGGCCATGGATACCTGCCGGCGCAACAAAACGATTTTTTGACCACGGCCGCCGATTCGTTGAACACCGCCGCGTGCATCGATCCAGGTGGCCGTGCTTTGACTTCTGCGCACGCAGGTACCCTTTCAAGTTTTTCAACGTGCGAATTGTGCGTTTCGCGGACCTTTCAAGCAAGCTACCAAACCTGCCTCCTTCCCGTGTGTTTTGGTTTTCAAGGTAGCTCTCCTGCCGCATTCATCCCTCTCTTCACTCTATCGCAACTCGTTGCCCTTCTTCTCTCGCAAGCCTGCTCTCCTATCTTGATCACAAAGCCTTCGTCCATCTCCACCGCTGGCTCGAATTAGTTTCATTTTCTGACTAGAAACGGGCCCAGAGCTGTTCCACGTGTTCTGGTATGTGTGTCGTGTGTGCGCGTCTTGCTTGCTCTTGGTGTGCATGTGTGGTCTGGATGGCAGATGGGAGGACTTGCACGTTTTTGTCCTGCTGCTCAACAAAATGTCGAAAGTGTGACCGCTTGGTTTGAGCATAATCCGTGCGTTAGGTGCCGCGTTGCAGAACGCTTGCTCGTAGCTGTTGACCACCTGGCAGCCAACTTGCCGCTTCGGGAATCCCTGTATTCAGCTGTGGAGATGGTGAATATTTCGTGGGCGGCAGTGATGGCTACATGCAGGCGAAACTGTTTTTGCAAGGCTGGCTTCTTCGACGTCTGGCCCAATGCCGAGCCTGAAGCTTCCGAATAGGATCACTCCAGCAGCGATTTGTAGCAGTGCGTCGTCGACTCCGACATGGGAGAGCGGGTGGGACATCTGTTGCGATGAAGTCATTACGGCTGATGATGATGCCGACACTGGGGAACTGTGCACGGATTAGGGCATTGTGAATGAAGTACATGGCGAGAGCAATTTGGAAGAATCGGATTGCGAGAACGACGAAACTTTGGAGCCAGTGCCTCATGCAGCTTATGCCACGGGTCTCGGCGAACGAGCACCCTGCCGTTTTGAATGAACTCGAGACCACCCTTATCGCTTCTGCTCTTGTAAACACGTGCATCACAAACTTTTTTGGGCAAAAATGTTTGTGTTTTCACTCCCAACTTCTTTAAAAGCTGTGTTTCATTTACTACGAACCTCGGGATACAGCGAACGGATGCCGCGTCAGGCTCAGGTTCGTTATAAGCCGGCTCGACTGTATAACAAAATTGGAGGGCTGTCGCAATTTGCTCGTTATAATCGCAAATAAAAAGGAAGTCTCACGCACTTATTTCATTGCACTTCAAACAGACTTAGCTGCAAAGAAGTCTGTAATTGGACGCTGGTGCATCTTCCTAATGCAAATGATGGCTCTCTCAGCTGCAGTCGTATGTTTAAGCCATCTTCTCCGCCCTCAGGAGCGCCGAAGTAGCAATGCACCGCTTCTAATTCCTCCTACGTCTAGCATGTTGGTCTCCTTCACGGTGGTCTCCCGTTCATCGACAGAGTCATTGTCACTGGTGTCATCCAGATCATTGACAGCGCGCACAAGGTTGTCATCTAGGAGCTGTTCTGTTGCCACCACTTTCGAGTGTGCACTCACATACTCGCAGAACGACTGTCGGGCACGACACCGGCTTCATGCAGTGCCGTCCATGATGGTGAGACTGAGACACTTTGTCCGATGTGGCGAAACCGTCCGGCACAGCGGGCTCGTCTAATGAAGACTCATCGCTGGCGTCTGGTGAGACGGCAAATGAAGTGTGTCGAAAGTAATTTGCAATCGTGGTCACCGTCACAATCATCCACGCCGCTCGAAGCATTTTGAAAGCCGCGTACAAGTCAACATTGGTGTCCTGCTTCCACCTCATGTTGAGCCTGTCAATCACGCACTTGCGGTAACCTGCCTTCAGGGACATAATAAGGCCTTGGTCAAGCAGCTGCAATTTTGCTGTGCTGATGGCAGGGAGGAACAGCAGCTCGATGTTATGAAGCGCAGAAGCGGTGTGGTGGGTGGTGCAGTCATCTAAAACAAGGTACACCTTGCGGTTCGTCTTTGCCAGCTTTTCGTCCCATTCCAAAAGCCATTTTGCAATAATCTCCCTGGTTATTCAGGCTTTGCGATTGGCCGTGTACTTGACTGGGAGCTGCTTCTTGCCCTTAAAGCAGCGGGGGATGTACTTTTGCTAATTACGAAAACTGGCAGCTTTTCAGAACCAGTCATGTTGGCACAAAGTAGGGCAATGACCCGCAGCTTACTTTGTTTGCTGCCATGCACGGCTTACTTTTGAGTGCTAAAGTCTTGTGTGGCAGTATCTTGAAAAAGAGAGTCGTTTCTTCTGCATTAAAGATGTCCTCCCTCCTGTATTTTTTTAGCAGCCGCGCGATGTTATCTTATGCCTTCTTCGTAGCCTCTGCTTCTCGTCGTCGACAGATTATGATTTGCCGCAGACCACTTTCCTGACGATCTCATGGGGCTCCTTGAAACGTTGGAGCCAACCCGAACTTGCAACGAAGTTGTCATAGCCCATGATGCAGGTGAAGTCCCTTGCTTTTGTTTGTAGCATGGTACCGCTCACCGGCAGATTCACAGACTGCATGTCCAAAAACCACTTAAAAATGGCCCTTTCGACCGCATCAAAGGCAGCAGCCCTCATCCTCATTACGTTTCCTTTCACGCTACGCGTAACAGCGTCGATGATAGACTCCTGCTTGCTCAAGATCGTGTACAGTGGACCCGTTGACACGTCAAAGTCTCTTGCCACTTTGCTTTTCTTTGTTCTCGCTTCAATGGCTTTTATCATAGCCATGTTCTGATCTAGCGTTATGTGCTTTCGCTTCCCACCTGGCACATTCATGTTGTTGGAAGCACAGCACGATAAAAATAGGGCAGAAGCATTAAAAAAAAAATGCGGCGAACATCGGCGAGTGACAACACTTGTAGTGGTTGCAGGCAGGCGCACGGCAGCCATGTTTACTGAGGGGAAGTGGGGAAGCTGTGAGTAGACTCGTGGGCGCAGAGAGAGAGAAAAAGAGAGGTTAGAGTTGAAAAGATGCTCTTCACTGCAGCCTGTTAGGGGGCACGACTCAGCGCCGTGAAGAAGCGAAGAGGAAGAATATAAAGAAGACACAAAAGAAACTGAAAGGGTGAGACGTTCGCGGAGTTGTGGAGTCCTCGGCTGTCGGTGGTAGCCAAGCGGCGCACGTGCAATGCCGGTGCAACACCCTCTCCTCCAAAAACAGCATGCGCTTGGCGCGCCTCAGCTTTGGACGCGTTGCTGAAGGATATATGGCGGGAGTTTTGAACTGCTGCAGTTGTCGCGTTGCGCAACATCTCAAATTCGTGTTGTGCACTGATGTTGCGTCGGCTCCAAATTTTATTTCGTAACAACATTTGTTTGTTAAGTCATAACGACAAATTTTACCTTGTTAAAACGAGGTTTTGAATACATTGGTTTCTATGGAGACTTTCAAGGGGAATAACGATTTGCTTGTTATATGCAACGTTTTGTTATAACTCATCTCGTTATAACCAGGATTAACTGTATAAGAACCTATGAGCACCTCAGCTATGGCTTATCAGTGGTTTTGAGGGGGGACGCGGCCTTTGAAAACGAAAAATTGCAAAAAGTCAATTTTTGGGAAACCAGATATTCGGGCAGTACGCGTTATAAACTACCTTTTCTGTAAATATCAACGTTCAACTCATCGCGAAACTGTTTGAAATAAAGTTTACAACATGCCGCTGCAGCCCTCGAACAACAAGGGAGCGCTGGAAACAGCCCAACTTGGCACAGGACTTTCTCAACTGCTTGACGGAGCTCCCCCATTTTGGTGTTGTTTTGTTTGTGAATTCTCGCACTTTTTTTTCATGCCACCCGCGACGATGGCGGCAGCGCAGGAGAGGAGCAAGCTGTTCATGATTGGAGGGCTCCCGAGAGCTTTGAAGTTTCCCGCGGCAAAGACGCGCCGCCGCCGGGAATGAGCGATGCGTGCGCTCCTCAAGGACGAGAGGCACCCTGCAACTGCGATTTACTGCTGCGCGCGATGACGTAGTACCCTTGCACATAATGCGGCTCTCCGTCACCTGCTGCTCCTCCGTCCCCGACATTTTCTTAGTGTTCCGTTTGCTATCGTCTATCGTTGCAGCCGTTTACATACTCTTCGCGTTTCAGCCGTTTTTACAAAAAAACTTTCAAACGTCTTCATGAGACGATTTTCGATTTTCTTTGCAAGACTGTTGCGATCGCTCGCTATGCGTCCAATGAAAAGAAAAACGCAACAAGTGTTCAGTGCAAAGAAGATATCTATGAAGGTTGTCCGCATGGCGAGGCTCTCCACTCACACGTGCGCCGACGGTGATCACGCCGACAGTACATGTGGAGCAGCTTCTTCATCTACGCAAGAGTGTAGTTGCATCGATGTGCCTAGACACGGGACTTCTGCTCCACCGGTGCAAAAATTTGACGTTGCAAGTGCCCTGGTGTCTCGTGCTCATTGACAGGGGCTTCCACATCCTCTCTTTTATAGGCCTCCAAGAGTGCGATCGAGTCGTCAACTGTGCAATGATGAACAAGTTTTCTGACTTGTGAAGAGAAAGAAGCAGCGGATCAATAACGCGCTGCTGTTAAAAGAGAAGTTGGTGCTGTGCCAGCAACGGAGCAGAAATTTCAGGCAATGGAGCGCGATCAATGAGCGCGACCTGGCCATTCAACGGACAGCCGAGAAAGATTCACTGCGCTTGAAAAATGCTAAGAAGAGATCCTTGGAGAAGACGGAAAGGCGGAGAAGAAAGAGAGTGCCAAAGGACACCTCCAGCTATGCTGCAGGGTTGTTTCAGATTTGCATATGTGCCCAAAACTTTCAAATTTCATTTTCTCAGAATGACTCTTTTGTATAGTGAGGCCGCTTGTTCCAGGCATATCTGAGGAAGCACTCATCCTATTTTCATAAGTCTTATTTCATTACGTACGTGAATAAATTTCTGAGGGGGAAACAAACCCATTTTTTCAATATATTGGTCTGTTATTTATGATGCCTAATCAAAACTTGATTAATAATATCCCAATCATGAACACTAAATTTGATGGTCTGCTAAAGCTTTTCAGTAAGGAAATTAAAAAAGGAGAGCTCTGTTGCCCCTTGAGATGTCAATCTGTGGATAATCATTGTTAATTTCACAGTTACAGCATCTTTTGAAAGTTCTCCAGGCCTCCAATAAAAGAAACATGTGCACTATTCTGACATACTGCCGCAACTGGAGAACTAAAGAGCGTAACATCATGAAGTTTTGTAGTAGTTCTAATGCTTTTGCTATTAGTTTATCCTAAAATTTTCATTGAGATTTCTAAATAAACAAAAAGTTGGTATCTGATGGTAGCCTCAGTTCCCGGGATGTCGTCCTAACGCTGCAGCCCCTTAGCGATGCACATTTTGTTTCGTTCACTGCAAAGTTCTGCCCGGCTTGAACGTTGGACGATGAATCTACGACTAGGACAACTTCCTTTTTATAAGTGGCACTACAATGACATTGCATGTTTGGCGCCATTGAGCTACGCCACACATAGACCACTCAAAGTGAGACTCAAAATGACAAACGGCTCGCCTCAACATTCGCCACAAGGATAAAAATTGCGGCCTCATGTTTGTACTTAAGCCAAGTATTGGCTCGGCTACCAACAGCTACAGTACAGTCTACACGGTGTTAGTTGTGTGCAACCTTCTTGAATGAAAAATAGTGCGTTTTTCGAGATCATCAAATCTAAGCCGAGTTTAGAGTTTGATACAAAAAAGTTTGAAAAAAGAAAAAAGAACTGTTGGCCAGATTTGAATAAGTATGGTACTTGTACTTTTCTTATGCCTTGCTATCCCCATCGGTGCCTTGTTGCTTGTACGAAACTCCAACACATTTTGCACGTTTTGCAAAACAGGAACCTGGCTCTTGGCATAGGCATTCAAAACTTCCCTGAGGGACTGGCGGTAAGCTTGCCACTCCGTGGCGCCGGCTTCTCCAAGTGGAAGTCATTTTGGTAAGTTCTCTTTCCTTCTTTCTTAACTTTTGGGTATACTTAAACATAGGGCACCAATAAAGAACCCTACCTGGTCAGAGTGATGTTTCTCATGATGGTGGGTTTAATAATATCATTATACGATATGACTGGGCATTCATATGAATGCAGTATATTTGTTCTGCTATGTTCTACTACTTCACCATGTTCTTTACAGCGAAAGCTGTAATGTGATTATAATAAGGGCTGGTTTTGGTGCTGTAGTTCTCCGCCGCCACCAGGGTCTGTAACCACAGCCTCCTAAAATATGAAAAACTGAATAAATAAAGAATACCGATAACAGATTTTAAACCAGAGTCATCTGCATGGAAATCCAGTATTCTGCCTCCGAGTTATGCCGGTGCTTAAAACTCTGTTCAAAACTGACCTGTGGCAAGCTTCATGTACAATATGGGATGGAGTTAATATGTGCAATGAAGCATTTGAAAGAGCATAGTAACAGCCAGCCATTACTCAATGCAAATTACATAACCAGTGAGTGTTCGAATGCTGCAATACATTACAAAAGCCTCGAGCATAATTCTTCATCGTTGTAGCAACTACACGCTTAATAGTAAGTGCACTCAAACCTCGTTATAAGGTAGCGGGATATAACGGAATAATGGATACAACTAAGTAAATGAAGTTCCCCTTGAAAGCTCCATTGAGAACCATGAATTTTAAACCTCGTTGTAACGAAGTAATATTGACTGGTAAATGGATATATAAAGAACTAAATTAGTCTATCAAATAGTCTATAAAAAAAAACAACGACCGTGGTGTGTTAGGTATATCGTTTTCTGCAGAGTTTGATGCTCGTTCGGTGCGGCTCTTTCAAAACCATCGCGCCATCCTTACAGCCACGTCACACGCGGCAGAGAGAGCCGTTCTCCTCACACAGCCATCGGAGAGGATTGAGGAAGCGCTCAGCGGGTCACATGACCGAGAAGCGGCGCCGCGGTGCAAAGCGATTTAAGGACGACGGCAACGACTGCGTCTCCGCTGCTACCCTCTGCACCAGGCACTGCTCTGTGCTCCCCACCGGGCTGAAGAAATTAGGTGTATTCTTCATCTTCTAACCACTACCACCACCACCCTCTGCACCGAGAAAGGAGGACTCTTTGCGACAGCTTCTTTTTTTTCTCTCTCTCTTTCTGCGTGCGGATTTGAAAAGAGAAGGGTCTCTATGTGCAGAGACGGAAAAGGGAGAAGCACGGCACAGGTGCGACGCAGATCGGCATTTGAGAAAGAGCAAACCTTCTGCCACAGTTTTTTCATTCCTTTTCTTATTTTCCTTCGTCGCACGCCGCGGGATTGGGCATGGTGCTTAGAGCATTTTTAGAGCGCGATACGTTTGAATTAATTGTTGCAAATGTTTGTGCGTTTGAATTACCGGGCATTTTTGCCCATCGGAATACTCATAGCTTTGACGGAACCTCAGTGTGAGTTCGAATTAACTGGAAGTTCGAATTAGGCGTGTTGGAAATAATGAGGTTCGACTGTGTTTATTTTCCATCACGCACGTGGTCGCGTAGCAGTACATTAGGCCGCGAGGTGGTTTCCTTCTTTGCATGCTTATATGTTTGTGCCCATCTAAACATACATTGGCACAAACTGTTATAATCGATATAACGAAATAATGGATATAACAAAATAATTGTGGCTCCTCTTCAACTTCGTTTTAATGATATTTGAGTGTAGTGTGTAGCAATTGTGTCCCGGGAGTGATGCAAACATGTTGCTATGTGACGGCAACATGCAAAAAAGAAAGTTCCGCACTCGTCGTAACGGCACCAGGTGGCGCTGACTCATGCTCCTCTGTTTAAGGGCACATATGTACCCTATAAAGTGGACAGAGGGATGACCGCCACCATAGCTCAGTGTTAGAGCATCGAACACATTATTTACAGGTCGGTCGCATGTTCAGTCTCTCCTGGTGCCTAGTTATCTTTTCATCCACATTTTTTATCTCGCCTATACATTACAACTACTTCTAATAGCATCATAGCATCTCCTACACTTTTTTTGGTATCACCGTCTGTTATTCGTATTAATATGGTATTTAGTCCACTATTGGTCTTAAGGGAAGTCAATTCTCTGTTTTTTGGACACAACAGGACATGGTGGTGCACGGCTGCTAAACCAGTCTTGAAAAAATACTTTCTACAGGGAAGCTTATGCAACAGCTTTGCAGTGTGATGTGGCGGAAATGTGTCAGTAACAATCTCTTTGTTTGGTTCGCGAAGATGGATGCTAATTCTTTTCTTGACATTTTTATTGTCACTACAGTAGAATCTCGATTATACAAATTTCGTATCATCCGGAAATTGTATGAACCAAACACGATTCAATGCTGTTGTTGAAGACGTACAAGAACTATGATGCTTTTTTGTCTATGATGCTCTCTTGAACTTTCCCGCCTTCATCGTCTCTCAATAAAGGGTCGCGGTTTCCTCGCTCATGATACTGGCGCTGCGTGTTCACACTTGACATCAAAGGGAGCGAAAGTGGCCAAACTCATTGAAAATTTTCTCTCATTGCCACTTAAGCAGCCGGAAAACTGTGCCATGAAGTGGACACAAAAAAAGCCAGTCCTGGAAAATTCACACTGGAAAATTCAAGTGAAAACGCCAGAGTGGCCAGAAAATCACGTGCTCGTCCATGCCCGTCAAAAATGTTCACATTCGTTCTGCCCCTCATACATGCCATTGTCTCCATCGTCGCTTGAAAATTCATTCCGTTTTGCTCGTACCCTGAGCATTAACGTTTGTACCAAAATCTAGTTATGCATGCAAAGCACAAAAAAAAAAAACTGTTTACACCTTTACAAATGTTGTTTTCAAAGATAGGCCAGCAGAAACAACACAAGTGGACGCAGTGGCTGCCACTGATTTAGCTGGCAGTGCAAAAGCGAGACATGTTTGGGCATGCGGTCTCATTGCTGCTGCACCTTCTTCTACTTCTGGTGGTCTCAGCGATTGTAACCCAAACCAGGCTCTCGATGAATACGTCCTTGTCAAGGCTGTGAGCTTTGACGTGCTTCACGGGGAGTTCCCGATAGCGCCAAAGCGATCCACCGCCAACGCCTTTGCTGTCATGTTGAATTAGTGGCTGGTTGTTTACATCACATGGTTTGAGAGCTGGAGCAGCCGTTATAGCCAATGCTGTGAAGCAAAAAGGTGATCTGCTATTGCGTGGCGGGAAAATCGCTATGGGACCACTTGTTTTCTCGTCGGCCTTGCAGCATGGTTTTGCAGCCACTAAAACGAGAAAAATTTCGGTGAGTTTGGCCGCATTCACTTCCTTCGAGGCCAAGAGTGAACAAGCTTTCCTCCCACATACGAGCCATGTTGCGCCATTGGCGTTCACCAGTCAATCGCACATTCGTATCATCTGAGGTGGCTGGAGAAGCCATTCGTATAACACTGAAGCACGGCGAATGTTATATAATGTAGTCCATCCAAAACAACCTCAATATTTGTATTATTGCAAAATTCGCATCAACCATAATCGTATCATCGAGACTCTACTATGTTTGGCAATACCCATTCGATGCATCAGCCTTTTGTATGAGGGATCGAATCCCAGCTGCAGTGGCTGCATTTTTGAGGAAGGCCATGTGCTCAGGCTCTGGTGCCCGTTATCAATCAATCAACATTTTCTATGACATCATCAAGCCCAAGACAAGGGCAAGTGGGCAAGTGGTGTAAATTACCAGCGACGCGTGTGATCCCTTCTCTTATTTGACCTTATGAATGAAATTCGCTGCCAGTGCCAACTTTCCATGCAACAAGTGCAAATATTGGTAATACAATTCAGGATCATAGCACTTCAACCTCGAATATGTGATGGCTGACAGAATCGAGGCAGCTGAGCCCATGTCTAGGAGAAAACGTGCGGGATACACCTTGCACGAAGATGTCCGTATTTATTCCCACTTCTTTCTGGTGGTCCGAAAGCAACACACATGGGTTTCCGGGTGTACTGCAGGCATGCACTCTTCACACAGCAAGTGCCTGCTCGTCTCGCGTGCCCCTTCAACATACACGCTTAGTATGTCCTCGTTTGCCGCATTTGCTGCGTGTTTTATCCCACACCTACGTAAGAACTTGTAGGCGTGGGATAAATGCAGACGCCTGCATTGAACCTCCTTAATAATTGAACCTCCTGAATAATTGATTTTTCTTCACTTAACATAATTTTGCAGTGTACTGTTGCATATGATAATTTTTCTGGAAGCGCTACCATGTGTGACTAGTCGTGTGACGTGCCGCTTCCTGCGAGCCATATGAAAAGCAGAATTTTTTTGCTTAATATGGACATAACGAAAAAACAATTGTCACTATATTCCTACCCTGAGATTTTATTCTGTTTGTGCCAAAGTATGTGTCAATCTCTTAAAGGTAAAGATATCTTTAATTACATGCTAATTAGTATGAGCTACTATCACACACATACCATCATCTCATTATTCTTGATTCAATAGAATATCGAGCGTCCTTAAGTAATGTTGCAGTTATTTGACACATTTACAGACAGTTCTTCATAGGTGGCGTGTGAAAGTGTCAAGGTGGCATTGCCACTTGCATTTTAGTGTTTCGCGTTTTGTCGCTTACCAAGCATCTCATCGCGGCAAGCGTGGTGATTTTGGCATTGCGAGAGAGCAACTTACTGATACGAATGAAATGTTTTTTTTTTACTTTGTTTTAACGCAGGTATGGTCAGCTTAGTGGAGTCGTGGAACCAGCGGCCGGCGTCTTGGGCTGCCTGGCGGTGACCATGGCCCAGCCGCTGCTGCCTTATGCCCTTGCCTTTGCAGCTGGGGCGATGGTTTACGTTGTCGTCGATGACATCATACCAGAGGCACAGGCTTGGTAAGAGAGCCTAGCGTCTGTATCGGTAACCATTTGCAAATGACCATCTTCTGTAAACAAGCAAGACTTCGAAGATGAGATTGTTGGACAAGTTGGTATTCTATTACCAAGGAAACTGTGCAAAAAAGATGCACAACAGAAAAGAACAGGGCAAGTGCTTGCGCTGCTATTTCCTCTCGTCATCCACATTTTTTTGCACAGTTTTCTTGGTGATGATATTAGAAAAACGTAGTGATGATACCAGAAAAACATAGGATCGAAGTTGGCGGCTGCGTCTGCACGGTTGCTGCCATGTTGGCTTCTGAAAACTGTGCTTACAGCCACGGCCGCTTTACTGACCCAATGTGTTTACTTGATTGATTGATTTGTGGGGTTTAACATCCCAAAACCATGATATGATTATGAGAGACGCCGTAGTGGAGGGCTCCGTAAATTTTGACCACCTGGGATTCTTTAACGTGCACCCAAATTTTAGCACACGGGCCTACAACATTTCCGCCTCCATCGGAAATGCAGCCGCCGCAGCCGGGATTCGATCCCACGACCTGCGGGTCAGCAGCTGAGTACCGTAGCCACTAGGCCACCGCCGCGGGGCCCAATGTGTTTAAGCTGGCTGGGGAAGGCCAGTTTACGATCACGTGATCAAACGTGGCAGCGGCGCCCCATGGTAGCATGCAGGCGCCGCTGCATAGAATCGTCTGTAAGGGCCCCACTTAGAATGAACTTTCACTTAAAATGAATGATACCTGTATGATGGTGAAAATATACATTATTTCAATGGCATGAAATCACACTTAAAACGAACGTCTCTAAGCGTTGCTGATCGGTTACAGCGGACGGAGTCGGTGCTCCGGCAACTTCTCGGGACACCACTTAAGACCACCGATAAGCCATCGGCGAAGTGCCCATACATTCTTATTGTTAAACGCCGAGCCTGTGTCTGCAGCCCTCTAGTTGTCGCTGTGCCCGACCGTTTTTGTTACACACCCTGTCCGTCTTGTGTCTCCCCCCCCCCCCCCCTGCTTCTTTGAGCACCCTGCATCGCCCGACGATGCATGTGTTTTCACGCTGATCTTTCAAAGACTGGTTGGCCAACTAGTCTATTCTAAGTATTTCACACTGGTTGTGTCACACAATCCTAGGCATCACAGGCCTGCTGGAGTGACCAGGCCTTTTGCCAACACGGTCAGTCATAGACTGTGCCCAATCGTCTGTGTCTTGTAGGGATCAATGTCGTACTGGTGCAGTGCACGCACTTGCACTACCCCACCAGCTTCGATAAATTTTCGATAAGTTGCGATTCATTCTGTGTTTAGGACCTTTTCTTGCTCACTTTGCACTCGGCTCCCCATGCCCTCCACATGCTTTCGGAAACTTAAAAATGGCTAGTACATGGAATGAATCTCAAACTATCAAAGTCGGCAGGGCTGAGCAAGTCCGCTGGTGCCACAATGCGATTCTTTGACCATTGTGCGCGCAGACCGCTGTCCCAAGTTTTTCTAGGCTTGAGCTGTGCGTTTCTTGGACCCTGCAAGCAAGCTACCCGACCTGCCTTCTGTCCTGCGTTTTTTGGTTTTGAAGGTCGCTTTCACTCTATGGCAACTCCTTTGCATCTCTCTCGCATCTGCTCTTCTCTCCTTATTGCAACTTCTCCGCCTATCTCCATCACTTCGCAACGCCAGTCACACTGGCTTGAATTCACAAGTTTCGTTTTCTGACTAGAAGTGGGCCTAGATCATTTCCATGCATACTGGCTTCTATGTCATGCATGCGTGTCTCGCTCCCTGTTGGTGTATATGGGTCGTCAAGATGACAGACACTAGGCCTTTGCATTTTTTTCTGCTTCTTAACAAAACGTCTAAAGTGTGACTGCTTGGCTTGGGCATAATCCGCGCATTTAAGAGTTAATACAGGTGCCGCGTTGTGGAGCGCTTGCTCGTAGCTGTTGGCTGTTCGGCAGCCAACTTGCTTATTCGGGTGTCCCTGTATTCAGCTGTGGAGAGATGGTGAAGGCTTTGTGGGCGGCGTCGATGGCTACATGTGTGCGAAAATGTTCTCGCGAGGCCGACTTTCTCGACGTCGGACCTGATGCCGAGCCTGAAGCTTCTGAATAGGTTCACTCCAGTGACGATTTCTCGCAGCGCGTCGTCAACTCCGACATTGGAGGGCCTGCGGGACATCTATTGCGATTATTTGATTACCGCCGATAATGATGCTGACACTATGGAATCGTGCATGGATGAGGGCATTGTGAATAAGGTATTGTGAATAAAGCAATTTGAAGGAATCGGATGGCTAGGACGACGAAATTTCGGAGCCAATGCCCACAAGCGTGCTTGTAGCAATTGGCTACATTAATAGCTTCAGGAAGCTTGTATGCGCCACGGGCATTGGCAAAGAGCACGCTGCAGCTATTAATACACCTGAGACCATTCTTATCGCTCCTGTTCTTGAAACACGTGCATCACAGACTTTTTTGGAGAAAAGAGATTTGCGTTTTTACTCGCAGCTTTTTTAAAAGCTGTTTCATTTACTATGAACTTCTGGTTACAGCAATATAGTGTGTTTACTCGCGTAATGGACCCACCTTTTTTTTTTTTTTTCAGAAAAGTTCACGCCAGTTTGGTGGGAGGGATCATTACGCGGGAAAAAAAAACCTCATGGGAGTTACAACAGCGAAAATTTTGCGTGACGGCTTTGCTTGTTTGAGCCCATGAAATGGGCGAAAAATCTTTTTTGTAGCCTGAATCTCTTCTTATTTCTCTCGTAACGAAAGCGCACAGATCAACGCCGAAGCTTCGTCCAGCCGCTTGGTTCAAATGCTCCAGCGCTTGCTGTTTGTAACCAGCCGTGTAGCTAGCGTACGGGCCCAACATGCCCTGCGCAGCAGGTTTCGAAACTAAGTTCACAACGACAAACCTGACAACAAAAAAGTGACAGTTTTGCCGCAAGGGCAAAGCAATAAATACGATAGCAACAGCTTAGAATGTAATGCTGAGAACGGCTAGAATATCGAGACGTACAGCACGCTGTTCATGCACACATCACGCACAAAACAACACACACAGGATGAGAGCGAACTAACAATGTTTACCGCTCGACACGTAGCGAGCTGTTTAAATAAAAACGATGCACTAATCGTAATCACAGGTATAGATATGAGCGCGAAATAACAAGTAAAAGGGCCCCAGTTGTTACTTCACTGTGTTTGAAAAGCACACTTTTTTCACAAATGGCGCCTGTCCAGTGAGCGAAGGGATCTTTGTGCGCCTGGTAACTTAACGGAATCGTTCCGGTAAAAGTGAAAGGCCCGCGAGTCTTCCCACCGAAACATAAGCACGCGCGCACAAGCATCTATAGCCCCCCCCCCTTTCATTTTAAGTCAAATTTTAAGTCAAATGGTTTGGATAGGTTATAAATAGCATATTATAAAGAAAAATGAGTGTGCTTATCATGACCCAATTTATATTGCCACATTCCTTCCTCCAGTTTTGTTAATGTACCGTTACACTGTTAGTAATTCCCAGTGCAAAGCACCCCTGCAGTGTTTCTTGAAGCTTCAAGAGTGTAATAGAGTTGACGTCCGATTTCCTGGACGCTCGATTTCCTGGACTCATCTCTGGCGCTACCAAGTTCCCCATAGAGTCAATGTATTACTAAAATGTCCGAAATTCCGAATGCTTATAGCCTTTGGCATCCAATTTCCCGGACTTTTTACTGTTAATCGCCGATTCAAAGTCACCACCGATGCCGCCATTTCGTTTGTTTTCACATATTCCTGCCGCGAACCGCGGCGCCGTGCTGCGGCTGCCGTAACCTTCAAACCGCACGCGTCAATACGTTGCCACCTGTAGCTTAGCGGCTTAGCCAAGCCAAACCTCACTGTGTTCGTTCACGTGTTGTTTTGTCAGCTCTGCGGTCGTGCCTGCGGTTGATCGTTTGCTGCTCCGTGCTATCTCCAGTGATCACGTTTCCCGACCTTCAGCATCCACTGAGTTCCTAGCTGTTTCGTGCTGCACTTTTCGTCGAGCGGATTCGCCGTTTACAGCAATGGCACCGACTGCTCTTTCGTCTTTGGCAGCGCCTTCGAAGCGCTCAAAGGCCCCTCGTAGGCTTACGATGGGAAAAGCTACTCTGTTGACCTCAGGTCTGCCGCCGGCATGCTAGCGGAATCGTGGAAGGTGGTTACTCAAGAGACTCTGTGGAACTGTTCTCCCCACGCGGGCTCCACACTCGATGCCGAGACTGCCGTCTTGCCCTAAGTGGACAGTGTGTGTGACGAACTGCAATCTGCGGGTGTTGCCTTTGACGGTTTGCGCGCTGCAGGCATGTCGATTCCAGCCGGGATAACCTTTTGGGGCTTCGCCGACGCTGACAAACACCTCGAGCTATGTGTGTGCGGACTTGACCAATGACGAAATCATTCGTCAAGTTATGGAGGATTCCGACGACTCCGACACCAGAACTAAGAGCCATCTCCTACACAGCCAACGAGCTCTGAGTTGACGCAAGCACTGATGACACTGTCATCGGTGTACAACGGCAACATGAGGTTGACTGAGATTAAGGCAGGCATGATCGTGGGCAAGCGGAACACCGTGCAAAAAAAAAAGGGCGACTTCTTTGCACCCAAGTGCTGACTTATGAAGTGGCGCCGGCCACGTCGGATCTTTTTTTTTTTTGTAGATGGCTCTTTTCAGAGCCACCTAAACGATCGATGCATTGGCTGAATTGCAATGAGAATCTTGTACTTCGGCCATTACCCTCTACGTCAACGAAAAATACCTACAAAAAAGATGCGTTTTGACGTGCATTCGTTTTTTTGGACTGACCGATTTCTCGGACATTTTCGCGGTCCCTTGAAGGTCTGGGAAATCGGACGTCGACTGTAGATGGTTTTGTCAAGATTATGCCCACTTCGCGAACATTACAGATTATTCTAGAACCTACGTGGCCGCTAGCGAGAAGGCCAGAATATTCGACGGCACGTGTATAAATGGCGACGTGCTTCACTGATCGTCAGTTGATCGACAGCTGACGCTATCAGTGCCAGTGTCTTGCTGTAATCTGACTTTCCTTTCTCGTGGCCACAAGTTTGCCCCAGTAAACAGTTTCGTCTGACCATCCCATCTGCTCCCTTCGTTCACGTCATGACCCCGTGACAATATGTACGATATTTAAAGAACGAGATTTAGGCTTGTAGTAAGGCCACTTTTTCTTTTCAGAGCAAGTGGAAGCAACCTTGAATACAAGGAGTATTTAAGTAGATGTAGGCTGCAAGTTACGAGTGATGAAATACGTCACATGTTAAAATATGCTCTATATAATGTGTATGAGTCAATGTAACACACTTTTCAAGAGAAAAAATAATAATCAAAGTGCAGGTAGTATATATCTACCTATTCTTGTGTTCCAACTTTGCAGCAGTGCAAATTTATTTTGTGCGGGGGAATTCATGGCATAGCAGTTCCATGCTGCAACGAAGGCACTTTTTCACGGGCATAACATGCGATAAACAAAAATGTGTATATATATATATATATATATATATATATTCATTAACTTCAAATACTTCATAATTCCTGTAACTACATGGTCATGTCGAAAGGAATTGAAATAGCATAATATGCAGTGACCATCCGAAGCACTCCAATATTTACCGCCCCGCCGCGGTGGTCTAGTGGCTAAGGTACTCTGCTGCTGACCCGCAGGTCGCGAGTTCGTATCGCGGCTGCGGCGACTGCATTTCCGATGGAGGCGGAACTGTTGTAGGCCTGTGTGCTCAGATTTGGGTGCACGTTAAAGAACCCCAGGTGGTTGAAATTTCCGGAGCCCTCCACTACAGTGTCTCTCATAATCATATGGTGGTTTTGGGACGTTAAACCCCACATATCAATCAATCCAATATTTACTTTCCCTACTCCCCATTATCATTCTTTAGCTGGCCATGGTTCGCTAAATTTCACTGGAGATCTAAGAAGATGTACAATAGCGAGTGCACTGTCAGACAGGCTGTAGGGAGGACTCATAATAGTGCACTGTATTGCATTGTCTGCAGTCCAGTTGATCTTCAGTAGGAGGCATACAAACCACGTGGACAAACTCAGCTCATCTTCAGTTGGGGAGGAGTTAAGGAACACCAGATGTTTAAAATTTACAGAGCCCTCCATTATGGCATGCCTCATAATCATATCATGGTTTTAGTGCGTGAAAGCCCTGATAATAATTTTGAGTGTAACCCTGCTTGTCCCTTGATATGATGTGACACACACACACACACACTGATGCATGCTTCTTCCCAGAAAGTTTAGTATTGAAGCATCATGCATTTAAAAAGATTCAAAGTTTTCTCTCAACATCATGTTCAAAAAACGCGTGTGTGGCCTCTGAAATTGCACTACTGTCCCTTCGCAATCTTGTGTGTGTGGCATGGTGTTTTCGTGTATCTGATACTTCAGGACACTTTTTGTTGGATTTATTCGTCAATAATAACTAAAAAAACGCATATTCCTGCACCTATATAGGTGGCATTATAAGTGTTCCTTCTGGGCAGGGCGCTAATCAACAGGGTATTGACTTCACCTGCAATACGGTTGTCTTATGTTTTGTTCTTCTTTATTGTTGAGTAAAGCCAGTGACCAAAACATAAAAGTGTCAGTTCCTCTGGCTTTCGGAAAATGTAGTTTTTCGCATATCTGATGCCACGTTCTCAACCTTTTTCGCATACAGCTCCAATGGCACGCTGGCATCCTGGACGACCGTGGTCGGTTTTATCGTTATGATGGCCTTGGACGTCGGCCTCAGCTGAAGTGTACCACGACCTCGGGAACATTTTGAGAAATATCGGTTTGTGCTTTTGGGACCAACAAACCAGAGCTCCCCTTGTAAAACAAAAAAAGAACAAGCTGTTTGTGATTTGCCAGCTCGTGCCACGCCGCGATTGACACTGCGACGGATCGAGCCGCCCGCCAGCGAATTGCAAGCTCCACTTATCTCAAAGGACATTTCGTGAAATCACATAGGGCGTCATGTTTGGCTTATCGAAATGGGGTGGTGTTGTGTAATGGTGTGTGACAGCACATGTTAATTTCGAGCGCTGTGACACGAATGTACTGCGGCTTGGACGTGTGATGAGACACATTCGTGTCAAAGTCTTTACGTGCTTCGACTGCATTGCTTATCGTGTTGCCACATGTTAGCGACATTTGGCTGAACGCTTTGATTCTCGTCTGGTTGTGCAGTACATGTACAGACGGCATATTCGTGCTCGCTTTATATGTAAATATTTTACCGCTTTCGCGAGCAACTCTGGGCACACGATGTGATGATGTTATGATAGTATTAGCTATTTGCATTCAGTATTGTAACAGCACTGAATTGGTTTTACATTACGTAAATACAAAATGTTGATGCATTTTGTTTTGAGCCTCGGGTGATTGTGTGCACTAGCTTGAATAACCCATTTTTGAATCACGCAGAAGTTGCGAAGCCTGTTCGTGATATTCGAACTGCTCATTGTTGCTCATCGAACCAAGCTAGTCAGTTAGGCTCAAATGCTACTGCGGTGTCGGGTTTGTTATCTGCTTTTGCACAGTGTTTACCTTTAGTCACTGATCCATGATAGCAATGTAAGCAAGAACAAATTCTTCGACCTATTTATTTTCATAGAGTTATAATGCAGAACACTTGCGTAGAATTATTTGTACTTGCTGCTCCTTAGAGTATTTCTTAATTTCTTTCTTGCTGCAAAGGTAATTGTTGAAATATTCAAGCTGAAATGCTTCTTCGCTTTCGCACATTTATTAAACCTATTCTCGTGTAATTCAGAATTGCAGAAAATAATGTCAATCTAGTTGTACATTTGAAGTAAGTTAGTTATTATTTGCATCGAACCGTAGGATAATAGGGATGGGTTTTCAAAGTGATATTTTCTATGTTAACCTAATTTTATTCTGACGTTTGACATTCTAAATTGTCTATATTCTTGTGAGAAACATTTGTTTAGGTCTGTATGCAATGTCTTGTATCTTACTTCTTTAAAGAATGAAAGACATGCATGGTGTTTGAATAGTAGCACACATTTTAATGGCCTCCTAAACTTGATAAGGCACCTGTAGTATGCAAAAAAAAATTGCTGCTACAACCTTTAAGGCTTTAAAGCCAGTTGCAACAAAGCCTTCACTCTAGCTTTGCTGGTTATAAGTTAGTGCTCGATGACTACTGGAGAGATCTTGCTAAAGTAACATGAATTTTATCAGTACAGTGCAACCCCGCTGTTACGTTCCCCCTGCTGCGTTTTACCGGCTGTTACATTCTATTTCATCGGTCCCAGCAAAAGTCCCATAGAGTTCTATGTATTGGGAACCCCGCTGAACCGTCGTAGTTGTGGGCCCATTCCCGTATTATGCGTCGGAACTGGGCACCCCGAACCCGCGTGGGCACCGCCATTTTGATTTGACTTTTCAGTCTTGGTCTGGCTTGGCTACGAAACTATGTGGAAGAAGCCACAGGTGAGTTGGAGAGGCCGCCACTAGGTAGTCATCAAGTCAGAAAGCTATTAGCTATAGCGCTATCACCATCATGATCGTTGTCGTCTGTGTGCCACCAGCTTCACTGCACGACTCTTGCGGGTTCTGCACACAAAGGAAGGCCGGCTGGACTTCGCATGGCGAGTGTATTGCTGGTATAGTCATGTTCTGATCAGCCCTGATGGAGCCGCACAAGTGGAAAGCGCTTTCTCTTGACGTGCTTCACACAGTCGACGAGCAGCCAGCGCACAAAGAGGTCGACATCGCTTAAGATCTTGGTCTGCCACCATCGACGCTTAACGGCATTATCATGAAGTGTGCCAAGATTGAGGGGGGAATGTGGTGCTCTTCGGCCGAAAGGCCAAGCAGGCTCGTGGCGTCAAATACGGGATGTTCGACGAGACCCTTCTCACTTTATATAGGCAAGCTCGTGCCACCGGTATTTACTTCGACGGCAGCATTTTGCGCGAGATGGCGATAGAGGTAGGCATCATCGACATTGCTGCGTCGAATGGATCGATTGACTGTTTCCGGAAGAGGTACGGTATCCCTTATAAGACTGTAAGCGGAGAAGCGGCAAGTGTCAGCATCGAGACAGTCGACAGTTGGAAATCAACACTGTCATCTGTTATTGAGGGTTATGAGTCTCGTAACATTTATAACAATGACGAAACAGGCCTTTTTTTTTTCGAGTGCAGCCATCCAAGTCGTTAAGCCTAAAGGGCTAAGCCTGCCACGGAGCTAAATGCAGCAAAGGCTGACTGACAATACTACTGTGCTGCAACATAGATGGGTCGGATAAACTGAATCCGTGTGTGATAGGCAAGTACCAAAATCCACGGTGCTTCAAGAACATTCGCCTACTGCCATACCACTACAGAAGCAATCGTCGTGCATGGATGACCTGTGCTCTGTTTGAGGAGTTTCTGCGCTTTTTTGATAACAAGATGGGTGTGCAGAACAGCAGTTTTATCCTTTTTCTGGACAACTGTGCTGCCCACTTGAGAGATCCTCCGTTTCTAAGGAACGTCGAGGTTGTGTTTTTTCCCCAGAAAACTGCAAGCCGCTTACAGCCGCTGGATGCTGGTGTCATCAAAAGCCTCATGAATTTCAACAGAAAGAGCATCGTGAGGCACTGTCTTGCGTGTATTGATCACGGACAGCAGCCTACGGCAATTTCCGTTCTCAACGCCATGCACTACGTTGCTTCGGCGTGGACTGCAGTGCACGCGTCAACGGCGCAGCACTGCTTCGCGAGGTGTGGCTTTCGTACGAACGGCAAACTGGACGGAGCTGACGTACCAGAAGCAGCCTTTTGTAAACAGGAACTCACCGAGGCTATGAATGCACTGGGTGCCTCAGAAGTGACCTACGACGACGTCACCTCTATGGATGCTGCCCTCGTGACGTCAGAGTGCCAGAGCATCAGTATAAAAGAAATGTCTGCCCTCGGCTTCGCTTGCGACCGAGACCGTTGCGGACTCGGTCGCAAGTGAAGCCGGCGACTCCGGTGACGACGACGAGCGAGAAGACTCTGGGGAGTTGGCCGATCCAAGTTTTTCACAATCCGTCGCAGCCCTGGACTTCCTCCGCAGGTACTTCGGACCTCAAAACGACGCTGAGACTAACAGAGCCTTTTACGTTATTGAAAAGTGTGTGGTACTCTCCAGTGAATTTAAGAAGCGGCAGCCAAGCATGCTCAATTCTTTCAAAGATTGTTGAAATAAGTTGTTTTAATTCAACGCAAACCTGTTTTTATTCAATTTCGGAGCTTTTCTCACTCTAGCGTTTTCCCGGCAGTTTTTTTCCCGGTCTGCTGAAAAACGTATGAACGAGGTTCCACTGTACGTTTTTTCTGGTGAGTCGGTTGTACCACGGCAGACGCCTACAGGAGATATGACAGATATGTACCACTGCAGACACCCACAGGAAACATGACAGATACATAACTTGAGCGTATGTGTTGTCGCTCTTGTAGTGTTTGTTCTCTCTGGTACTTCATTATTTCTAACCAACACGACTGATAAATGTTTTATTTTGTAATCGGTGCCCTTTGAATTGCAGCCAGGCAGACGATGTGCACTTTGTGATTAGCAGATATGAAAAAGAAAAGGTACTATCACCTCCAATATTTATAACCGCGCTACATTCTGCACACGAATCTCTGGAGGTCATGCCGGCAAGCCGCTCGTCTCTTCTGACGACCAGTGACTCGTGTCCCTTGTCTTGAACCTAAGCAGTGGACACACGTACTTCGCAGTTAGTGGACGTGAAAGATATACTAGCACACTGCCTTCGAGATCATTTGCCATCCTACAGTCTGCACTCAGATCTTGGAGGTTATTTTGTGGAGCCACTCGTCCCTCCTGACAAGTAGTAACAATGTCTTTCTTTTTTTTAAGTGTCAGTATAAAAGAAATGTCTGCCCTCAGCGGGCATTCAGGGACATGTTCACTGGTGTTCTGAACAAAATTTTATGCTAAGACTGCTCCGTACACTTGTCATGCAAAACTAGGCTCCTTATACGAATGAAAATTTCGAACTGTATTAAAATGTCGTTCTTGTGTTTCCTTTTTTATTTTTCTTGATTGTGGGTATGTGTGCGTTTTGTGCAGAGTGGCTAACTCGTTGCTAAAATCTGGTTAGGCTCCCAGCCTTTCTTTCATCTGTTTCTCTCGTGTTGCAGTTTTTGTAGAAAGCAAGGAAATTGTGCTTTTTTACTTCCGTTTGTTTGCAGGAGCACTGCTTGGAAGTTCGGGCAGTTCTATTTAAAAATTATTCCATGTCAATGTTGCACGTGCTTTCTTTGCGCAGGTCAAGGTGCTTTTGCGAAACTTGCAAAAAGTGGCAATGCTGTCACACCGGTCCCGTTAATTAGGGAGGCGATCGCCGGGCTAATTCCAAGAGCCGAAGTATCGGCCCCCCGAACCGCACCACGAAAGCGTGGACAATTTAGAAGTGGTCCTTTTTGGCGCGCCAGCGGACGCCGGCTGTGGCCCAAAGAACAAGTCAGAGCCGAGAGTTGATAAACAAACAAATTATATTCTCTATAATGGCAGATCGAAAGCAATACACAAAAATGCACACTCCACAATAGTTGCATACAATATGTCACCAATCAAACCAATCAATCAACGTACTACACAATACAATCAGCCACACTTGAAACAACGGACACGGACAACAATACGCACTACAATGCAGTCGCATGCATTGAACAACCAAGACACTTAAAGACTAAAGAGATAGAAAACCTATTCAGTCCAAAGTTCTTGGAACCAAAGTCGAGATGATACTCTTCCGAGAATCACTCACTCAAAGTCCAGCGTTGTTGTCGTTCCGCAGCCCTCGAAGTTTCTCTTCCAGGAAACCTCCCGTCTTCAATTGGCCACTCTTCAAACTTCAACTTCTTCGCCGGAACACGTCGGCCTCACGCACGCAGCTGTTGCCCCGCGTCTTCGCTCGATAGCGGTAAACACACACTCTTGCCGGTAGCTCGAGTCGTCACCCCTCAGGTGGAAATCCTCTTCATCTCCGGCCTCGTCCCTACGGACCAAAACCTTCGCCGACTACACGGCGGAATCCCTACGCGCTCTGGCGCTCACTTCCGTCTCCTCCTGCTTTCTCGTCTCGGCTGCTCGATTAAATACGTTCCGCGCCACCTTCCAGAACGTTCTCCTCATTTCGTCGGCGCGACGCGCAGCGAAGGCTGGGGAGAGGCACGAGACGGTTCGACTGCCCTCTCCGGAGGCTGATTCACTCGGTCTGACCCCGCCTCCTTCGTTCTAGAAAAGTCGCGGCCTTGCTGGGCCGCCGATGTGGGGTGAGGAGGATCGTCTGCGAAGCCGTGCTTCTGCGGGGAGAGCGCGCGCCCGGGAGCCTTGGATGTTTGCTTTCTTTTTTTTTCTTTTTACCTCGCGGCGTTTCTGCCGCCCGTTGTCGCAAGGATTTGGCGGCGCGCTCTTTTTTAGCGCTCGTTCTGTGACACTGCCCCCCACTTTAAGAATATTATCTCATAATATTCAAACCTCACAAACGAGCGCGAACAGTCACCACACACTCTGAACGACTGTAACACAAACCGTCGCTCGTGACACTTCCCATTCACAATAGATCACTTAATACAATTGTACATTGTAATTCAATTACACAGCACATGAAATATAACCACAGGCACATGACTACAACACTTCATCACACATTCCAAACAATACAAACGTACAAAGTTCTCTTATTACAATGGTACAATACTATACATCACATCTCAGCACAACACTTCGACACTTGTGACACAGGATAAGACAACATTAACACAACGTATGGCACTCAGCACTGCCCAACACATTCTGAGTCCACCTCAGCACTTATCTTGAGTACTTCGAACAGCGCTTGCGCCCCTTTTTGCGGTGCTCGCTCGATCTCTTCTTGTGCTTCCACGTTCTTTTTCGGCGAGCCCTTTCCAACGACGATATCTGAGGCGTCGTCTCAGCCATCGTTGTCTCTTCCGACACCGTTAACGCGTCATTACATTCGACGGGTCCTGTCTGTTTATTTACCCGCTTGATAATGCCTCTACATTTTGCCCGGCTGGCCAACTCCGTCTCCTTTACACTGTCAGTCGGTTGAGGTCGTGCCGACGTACGTCCAGTTGCTCGGCCTGTGAACTTATTCGACACGATCGTCTTCTCCTTCGCTGTCTCTTGCGCCGCAGCTTCACCTTGGGCTCTAGTGAGACCCGTCACCGGATGCTCCTCCACTGTATCTCGCGGCCGCTGTGTTGGCGAGGGTTCTATCTTCGGGTCTTCTCCCAAACATTCTGGATCACTTGGCCCTCGCGCCCCGTCGATGTTTCCGATGACAAGGTCATACAGGGGGGTCGTCATGCATAAAGCAGTAACCTTCCCGCTGAAGTACGGGGTTTCAACCTCAATTTCTGCTTCGGGAAGCATCCGAACCGTACGGTCAATTAGGCAAACCGGTTTCGTTCTGCCTGTCAACTCACTTTCCCGCATCAAATCTCTCCGCACGATAACAGTGGAACTGCCGGTATCTCTTAACACCGTAAGTTTTTTGCCCGCAACTTTTCCAGGCCGTGCTGGCATTCCTTTCGTAACACCGGTTGGCTGTTTTGACATTACAGCACCGACAATAGGAATTTTCTCCCCATTTTTCAATTCTACGAATCCGTCGGTGACGACATTATTATCGGATTTCGGTGCCACTTGCACACAGGATACCTGGTGAGTTTGACTGGCTCCGTTTCGACATGCATCTGCTTTGTGCCCAGTCTGACCACACTTAAAACATTTCACTACCGTAGGGCTCGTAAAGATCGTTCGACAGTTTTTCGCGCGATGACCCACTCGGTTGCACAAAAAACAACGCGGAATGCTCTCTGGTGCACGCTTCTTTTCTTCGGGAACCAATTTCTTCGAATCATCAGGACACTCCTTCTTGACCTTGGCCAAATTAGTGCCACCCTGCGCTTCCAAGAATTGATCAGCCAATTCAAGCATGTCTTCAAGTGAGTCAGCCTTCCTCTCTTTCAAGTACAGTGACAGGCTTGGGTGGCAACTAGTAAGAAATTGTTCTCTAATTAGCAGCTCTCTAAGCTCATCGTACTCCTGCGCTGTCCCTGAAAGTTCAATCCATCTGTCGAAATAATGGCAAAGTCGGGCGGCATACTGCGTAGCCGTCTCACCATCAGCTGGCTTTCCTGTCCGAAATCTGTCCCGGAATCCTTCCACAGTGAATCTAAATCGCTTCAACAAAGCCGCTTTCACCTTTGCGTAGTTGGCTGCATCGGTCGGCGTCAGCCTACCGTACACACTGAGCGCTTCACCACTCAAGCAAGTACTCAAAGCAGTTGCCCATTGCTGTTCCGGCCAATTCTGGCTCCTCGCAATCGTCTCAAATCGGTGGAGGTACGCGTCTAGGTCGTCCTTCCTTTCATCAAACGCTACGAGCAGCTTGCTTGGGTTCAAGCGGAAGCCGTGATCTTCCCGTTCGCTGCTTTCAACTCTAGCTTGGACGGGAGTTTCACTTCGCTGTTGCAAACGGAGCCGCTCGAGTTCCATCTCGTGCTGCCGCTGCCGCTCCCTTTCCTCTCTTTCTTTTTTCGCCCTCTCAGCTGCCAACCTCTCTCTCTCCAGCTCCAACCTCAATTGCTGGTCTCTTTCTTCCTTCAGTTGTCGCTCTTTTGCCTCTCTTTCTTCTTTCAGCTGTCGCTCTTTTGCTTCTCTTTCTTCTCTCGCCCTTTCGGCTGCCAACTTTTCTCTCTCCAACTCAGCTGCCTTTTCTTCCTTGGCCCTCTCTGCCGCCAACCTCTCTCTCTCCACCGCCTCTTTCTCCTTCTGGCTTACCCATTTCCGTAGTTCGGCGCCGGAAAGACCCATCTTCTCACCAAGCGCAACTAACTTTTCGAGATCCATTGTGTCTCGCAACTCGCAAATACAACCTTGCCGCGTGCAAAAAGTATCTGCCTAAATCAGTCTATCGGAGCACTCCCCTGCACTCGTTAACGAAAACACTGAACAACACACAAAATCGTTCCGATAGCAGTATCAACAACTCGAGGCTCTTTCTCACTACTTTGGACACACTGGGCACCAAAAGGTCCTGTCTCGCGGACGCCAGATTAATTGTCACACATGTCCCGTTTATTAGGGAGGCGATCGCCGGGCTAATTCCAAGAGCCGAAGTATCGGCCCCCCGAACCGCACCACGAAAGCGTGGACAATTTAGAAGTGGTCCTTTTTGGCGCGCCAGCGGACGCCGGCTGTGGCCCAAAGAACAAGTCAGAGCCGAGAGTTGATAAACAAACAAATTATATTCTCTATAATGGCAGATCGAAAGCAATACACAAAAATGCACACTCCACAATAGTTGCATACAATATGTCACCAATCAAACCAATCAATCAACGTACTACACAATACAATCAGCCACACTTGAAACAACGGACACGGACAACAATACGCACTACAATGCAGTCGCATGCATTGAACAACCAAGACACTTAAAGACTAAAGAGATAGAAAACCTATTCAGTCCAAAGTTCTTGGAACCAAAGTCGAGATGATACTCTTCCGAGAATCACTCACTCAAAGTCCAGCGTTGTTGTCGTTCCGCAGCCCTCGAAGTTTCTCTTCCAGGAAACCTCCCGTCTTCAATTGGCCACTCTTCAAACTTCAACTTCTTCGCCGGAACACGTCGGCCTCACGCACGCAGCTGTTGCCCCGCGTCTTCGCTCGATAGCGGTAAACACACACTCTTGCCGGTAGCTCGAGTCATCACCCCTCAGGTGGAAATCCTCTTCATCTCCGGCCTCTTCATCCCTTCATCCTCTTCATCTACGGACCAAAACCTTCGCCGACTACACGGCGGAATCCCTACGCGCTCTGGCGCTCACTTCCGTCTCCTCCTGCTTTCTCGTCTCGGCTGCTCGATTAAATACGTTCCGCGCCACCTTCCAGAACGTTCTCCTCATTTCGTCGGCGCGACGCGCAGCGAAGGCTGGGGAGAGGCACGAGACGGTTCGACTGCCCTCTCCGGAGGCTGATTCACTCGGTCTGACCCCGCCTCCTTCGTTCTAGAAAAGTCGCGGCCTTGCTGGGCCGCCGATGTGGGGTGAGGAGGATCGTCTGCGAAGCCGTGCTTCTGCGGGGAGAGCGCGCGCCCGGGAGCCTTGGATGTTTGCTTTCTTTTTTTTTCTTTTTACCTCGCGGCGTTTCTGCCGCCCGTTGTCGCAAGGATTTGGCGGCGCCCTCTTTTTTAGCGCTCGTTCTGTGACAAATGCTTATTCGTTGTACTTGTGCTTGGGGTACCAGCTGAGAAACATTTAACCCTGATGAAATTTTTATTGCGTTTTCTTTTTAAAGTTTCTTGTTTTTTTGTGAAAGTCAAACTAATAGCTTTCACAGTGATGTTATTGGAAAAAGGACCTCCTGTTTTGTATTGTAAGTGCTTACCACAGTCAGGTTAAGCTGCTTTTATGAAGTCATAGAAAGGAGGTGAGCTTTGTCTATTTGACTTTTTTATTGTGTTTGGCACACATGAGGATCCAAAAAATAAAAGAAGGGTAAATGCTATTATCAATTTCACTTTCTCTTGAAATTTCATAGCCTCATGCTAAATAAAATGTCTGCTTTACATAGCTGTTGCTGCGAAGTTGGCAATTTGTAGCACTTAAGACGGCACTGATGAGAAATGCTGTCACAGTTGCTGCACATTTTGCGAGATGCTGGCCACCTATCTCTAATGCAAGAGTATCCGGCCTTGTTCACACCACCTTCTCATTAGTTTATCACGCTTTGCTTTTCTGTGGACACCCGCCCTGTCGTCTAGTGGTCACGGTGCTCGACTGCTACCCCAAAGGTTGCAAGATCGAATCCCTACCGTGGCGGCTGCATTTTAGATGGAGGCGGTGTGCTAGAAGCCCGCGTATACTTCGATTGAAGGGCACAGTAAATAAGCCTAATAATCCTAATAATCCTGCTGCTATTATTGGACGTAAAACCCCGCCACTTTTATTCTCGATAGACATCTCAACCGTGCTCCTTCGAAGCCCGGTTAAGGTGGGCACATGACGTTAGTCGTTGGAAATGCTACTAGGGCTAATAGTTCAAGTACACTTTCTATGCACCCACGGCTCCATAATTCACTATTTTGTGAAGTATAGCTATATAACCAGCGCTCGTCTGCAGGCATTGCACGCACATGCACGTAGCTGTTCGTTTGTTTATGTGCCTTCTGATGATGGCCACGATGAACTATAGCTGAGCAATTTCTAATGTGTGGGCAGGTTTAAACCAACGATTCTTTGTGTAGTTCGCATTGGGTAACACCTGTTGCAATTATACGCTTCAGATGCAATATTACGTCTTTTAACGCGGCATCTCACCCTGCGTGACGCCTCTATAGGGCCTTTTGGGAAGTAGTTTCAAGCACCGGCGTGGCTCGGTGGTAGAACACTGGACTTCCAGCTGGAATGTCCAAGTTAGACTTCGGTTTGAATCTTTACGTAGGAATCGATAGCATTGAAGAGATCTTTTTGCGAAAATTGCACCTTTGATGTTGTCGGTTGTGAGATGAGAATTATCATCCTATCAGTGAATGAAAAATTGGGAAAGATGGAAATAAGTAATAGAAATCATCGGCTTTAGTGAGAATCGAATACAGGCCATTTGCATGGCAAGCAGATGTTTTATACTGAGCCAAACTATTGCTCGAAAATGCTTTAGAAATAAACACTACAATAATGTCAGAAAGAGGTTCTTTAATGCATGTAATACTGTGGGGCAGAAGCGTAGAACTGCGCCAGGCCTCAAAACATGTGGATTGCTTAACGAGTCGTTGCTTTAAATGTCCACTCATTGGAAAGCGATCATACATATTTAATCACCATGAACTGCAAAAACACCAATAATGTTAACTGCTGCGTCGGTTCGCCCGTTGCCTTACAGACGCGTAGTGGGGCCTTCGCTTCTGCATTTATACATGTGCCGGCCAAAATTAGTGTTATTGCTGGCGGCCACGTAGACTCCAGAACAACCTGTAATGCTCGCCTAGTGCTGGTAATTTTAACAAAATGATCTATTACAGTCCTGAAGCTTTTCGAACACTGCAGGCGTGGTAGGCTCTGAGAATTACTGACAGTGTAAAGAGGCGATAACAAAACTTGAAGATGGAATGTGGCATTGCCCCCTTCTGAAAAAATTCACCAAATCCCATGTTCTTTGAGAATCAACGTCATATGAAGCACGCGAATGGAAGGTGACTGTGTTGTAACTTCTTTATAAGTGAAACGTTACAAAGTGACGCTACATATATGTACAAATGTTGTAGTCGCAGACATATGTTGAACTATCACACGTGATTTACATAACCAGTTGTTTACAGTTGTGTAATGGTTCCAGCAGCAACATGGATATTAGCAACAACAGGCTTAGCTGATATGTAGCGCTTGGCTTGTGTTAGCGAGGATGATAGCCCTGGACATCGCTGCATAAATCAGCTACAAAACATGGCTGTTTACTACAATTGGCGTCAACCCGCCGTGACAGCTGTACCAAAGGAGTACGTGCTTTCACGTAGTCGCGCCGATGACTAAGGCAGTAGCCTGTATGTTCCAAACGAAACTGTTTATTTGGTTGAGCCTGTGGGCGGGACAACAGAACCCTCACTGATGTAACAAGTCGATAAAAAAAATTTTGAGAAAGGTGTGTGACAATTTGTAATGTTTATAAATTTCTATAGCCAGCATTGCAAACACATTTGGTGTTTCACGAACATTAGGGTATATTCTAAAGCCAGTTCCGAGACCTGGCGTGACTCTGTGGTCGACTACTTGATTGCCACGCAGAATGCTGGAGTGCGATTTTTGCTGGGAGCCTGACATTTATTCTTTGAATTCGTCAGGTCAACGTTGCCGATATCAAGTGTTCTTAACGCTCACAATTTATAAATCCGCCAGGCCTGCGCCGAACTTGCAGTACTATTACAGAGACAGGTAGAAGAGAGGCCTTTTAGAGCCACGCGAATGCACTTCTTAGTCGGGCTATGTCAGGCGACCGTCGGGATCGCCACACTGCCCTCTCCCATAGCAACAGCTGCGGGCGCACAACTTATCCGCGCCTCTTGCAACCGGAGCATGTGGTATGTTTAGGAGAAGGTAGGTGGAGTGCTTCGCCGCTCCTTCTCTCGCCTTTCACTCTCCCTACGCCCCACGTTCATGTCTGCTCGTGCCTCACTCTCGACTGTTTGCTGTGACTCTAGCTTTCCACCAGTGCTTCCTACCGGAACTTGCTGCAGACACGCATTTTGACTGCCGTGACAAGGAGTAAGCTGATAAGGCGCGGCGGAAGAAGCTTGCTCGATGCACAACTAATTGACCAATCTGCCCGACAAGGCGGTCAAGGTTCTATTCGTGGGCTTGGTGGCTGTACCTCAACACACACCCGTAACATGCTTCTGCTCAGCATGTGGGTTTTTATTTATGCTGTCACGCACGCGCTACGGCCTGCGGTAATGATATCAGTAATCGTCCTCGAGGAACCACCAGATATGCGCACCGGGACTAACGTGACTATATTGCCGCATGCGCGTCGACAGTCATACTATCTGTTCAACTGCGCCACCTCCTGAAAATTGGATGCTTGACGAAGTGTCGGGAGTCCTGCTGCCATCGACTGCCATTGTAGAGCCAGCTATAATATAACGACGACTGTCACCCGCACCTTTCGGGCTTTACAGCTGTGCCACAACACACAAACCAGTAAGCCACTTCTGCTCGTCATGCAGGTACGTAAACCAAACTGCATTTAGACTATGAGAACTAGCAATTACATTTTGGGGCAGCTTCCGAGCCCGAATTGTTACTTTGATATAGCCTGTATGCGTCTTATCCCCTTAATTGTTACACAGGCAGTCTAAACCCCGGTTGCGCTAACCGTGGTTACGTTAACCGCGGTTAACCACTGATGTTACACGGCACACGAAGCCGTGATTATGCCGCTAACCGTCGTTTTAAGAAACCGATCGAGTTCTGCAACCTCAGTTAGGCAGATAACCCAGAAAATGGCGGCGCTCACCACCGATGAGTGCATGCCGGTGAGCGTGCGTGAAAAATGGACGAGCTAGACGGCACGAATCTCGCGTAAAGCCTGATAAGGATGTGGGAAAATCGTTTGAGTGTTAAGCGGAGCACGTCACGCAGTGCAAAGGTGTGCGCGGCAATCACAGCCGAGTTGAACGCCGAACTTCAGCCTGACGCAGAGCAATCCGCGCCAAAGCAAGTCCGGAAGAAGATAGACAATCTGAACAAGAAGAACCGGTAAGTACATGAATATACTATAGGGGGCACATATGACATTTTTGCCTGGTTGCTGCTGAATATATTCGGAGCATATATACGCAAGGAAGTGGCTCTGCAGATTGTTCTACGCCAGATGGCGTGAGCCACCTAAACGGAGGATGCTTTCGCGCTGTGTGACATCGGCGAACCGTGGTTGGCGCTAACCGTGGTTCAACATGGTCAACCGTGGTTGGTCATAACCGCGCTTGCATTGCCTGTGTAACATTAGCGTTAGTGTTTCTAGTATAGGAAACGGAAACGTTGTAGGCCCGTGTACGTGCTCAGATTTGGGTGCACGTTAAAGAACCCCAGGTGGTCGAAGTTTACGGAGCCCTCCCCTATGGCGTCTCTTATCATATATGGTGGTTTTGGGACGTTAAACCCCACATATCAATCTGTGTTTCTAGTATACACTGACAAATCAGTATTATTGAAACGAACCCTCGCCCTGACACCGCTGAAGTTCTTGCTGAACTAAAAAGAAAAAAAAAAACTGTCCGCTGGCCAGACCAAGCAGCCGACATGCAGGACCTTAAGAGCCAATGCATGGCTATGAGTGGTGCACTCGCCAGCTCAAGATAAGGGTTAGCGGATCTAGAAGGCCATTTTCATTTTTAGAGGGCCATTTTCAGTGGAAACCGTGATATACCACAGAGCGGACGCCGAACAAACAGCAAGGCTTGTCAGCGATCTGAATGCATGAGTCAATAATGCAGGGAATCGCTCAAGGTGAAAATATTTTATGTCTTGTTATGTTTTGTGGCTTTCTTGACACAGCAGTATCTGAGCAAAAAAATTGCCCGCAGCTTCCCTCGGGGGAACACTGAGGAGGATGCGGAAGCATGTAATTGGTTAACGGGTGTTAAATTGCGACTTACTTGGGTCGATGGCTAAATTGGTTAACGTGGTTGTGAAATGGGGTGTTAAATGAGTGAACACGTACGGCACGTATGCGAAAGGGCGGTGTTTTATTTATTGCGACGAACTTTGAGGACGATGGCTTTGTGGTCGGTAAAGTAAAGAGTGAGTGGATCGGGTTGCATCGGTCGTAGGTCGAAATTTGCAAAGACGTGGTCGATGCAGGTTCCGCGAATGGTGGTCGGCTGGTGGTGTTTGCAGTCGTCGTGCGTTGCGCGTTTCAGCGAGTGTCGCGACGCCATGTATTCGACTATCCAATCGTCCTTGATGACGTCGACGTTGAAGTGTGGATTCGTTGGCATTCATTTCACGGCGACTTCGTACGTCGACGCGCCGTACAAACCAACGGACGAGCGGCAACTGAGTGAGCGAGCGCCGACCTTGAGTATATATACAGCGCGACAGCGCATGCGCTGTCAGCTGTCGAATGTTCTCGAAGGAGAAGCGCGCGCGCGGCACAGATGGCGACGGCGCGACGGCGCATGCGCTGTCAGCTGTCGAATGTGCTCGAAGGAGAAGCGCGCGCGGCACAGATGGTGGGCGACGGCGCGACGGCGCATGCGCGCGCGTCAGCTGTCGAATGTTCGAGAAGCGGTGCGGACGGCGCACTACAAGGCGCGAGTATAAGATGCTTCCGCATCTAAAAGTTATTCATTCATGCTCAGGCCACCTGAACGTGCCAGTTTAACCTCAAGATACTGTCACATGGTCGTGATGTTGATGAAGGCAGTAGTCGATGTGTCCAAGATGACTGTTTGTCTGGGTGAACTTGTCGCTAGTAAATAGAAAGTCATATTACTGTGATACACGCTGGTGCTGACAACGGTGAAAAGAACGTCAGTCATCGATCAACTTACAAGAGGTGATGCGCGTCGTCATTTATACAGGTGCCGTCGAGAATTCCTGCGCTGTCGCCAGCGGGCACGGAAGTTCTAGAAGAATCTTTAATGCTTGCGTTGGGCACGTAGTCGAATCATAAGGTTCTACGATTATCTCGATGGTTCTTAGGCAGTCGTCATGGTTGCGCAAGGCAGCACTTGCTCATGCAATGGGGCGATCATGAAACTTGACAAAGGAGCGTTTCAATATAGAACGAGCGCATCCTGTTGGCTAGCTAATCGTTTGCGCCCATTAACTGTTACGTTTAATCACTGTAAAGAAAAAATCGATGATCGCAAGAGGCCTCAATCTTGACGGCACTGACCTCAGTATCGGCGAAGACTTTTCCCCAGCAGCTAGAAACGCAATGAGGCAACATTTTTAAAGACGATAGTCTTTCTTGGGGACCGTCAAAGCAAAAACTTTGGTCTATCTGTCTGTACATTTGTCTCTTTGTCCACCGTTACCGCGAACCGGGTACTCTAAACAGCACCAGCATATACCCCGAACGGCCAACCCCATCCGCAGCGCCCACCAATGTTGCTCAAGGATTAGCGTTCACACCTGTGCGACTGTGAATTAAAAAGCAATTATTGCACATATCTGGGGCACCATAACAGCACGTATATATTCTGCTTGTTCGTCTTTTACTAGAAAAGGCATACATAAGTAGTTCTAAGGACCGTAGCGCTTATCACGCTGCGCCGACCATGCAACGCTTGCGCAAAGAAGCGAGTGTTTCCAGCGCTTTGCTAAGACGACACGGTGGTGGCACCTACCCATCGCCTTGTGTTCTACACTTTATCACCTCTGAGACTGGCGCGCACGCCCGTCTCAGGACCACGCGCTTTGTTTTCAAAAAAAAAAAAAACTGCCAGATGGCGCTTAGGTCTCACGTGTGACCCGCTCGTTCGCCTCCGCTGCACGCTCGAGGCACTCCAATGCAGCGCCTCCGGAATACCATTCACCGATTTTCTTGCACAGGACATCAAATAAATGTTTTGTTCACTCTCTCTACACGCAAGACCATCGTCTTTCCTTTCGACGACATTTGCAGATTACATGCAAATACGGGGCCAATTTTTTTCTTTGCGAAACCTCAATGTGTGCCGTTTTCCTTGCGCTTTCAAACTAATTTCATCGGTTATAAACGCTGCGTGTTCGATGACGCGTCGCAAACGGTGAAAGAACTATAGCAGGACTGACCACATCATCAATATCATGCCACTCCCCTCGAACGAAACCTATATCTCCGTGTTTCCCTTTCATTATTTTATGCTAACGTACGTGACTTGTTTCCCAAACGAGAACACGTATCTTTTACAGCTGTTCAACCTTAGAGAAATATACATAACGAGCGGGCACTCCCTTAAGGCCCTGCGGCTGAGCTACTGCGCAGCTTTCAGCACGACGAGCGCCCCACAGCGGTGGTCTAGTGGCTAAAGTACTCGAATGCTGACCCGCAGGATCGAATCCCGGCTGCATTTCCGATGGAGGTGAAAACTTTGTAGGCCCGTGTGCTCAGCTTTGGGTGCACGTTAAATAACCCCAGGTGTTCGAAATTTCCGGAGATCTCCACTACGGCGTCTCTCATAATCATATGGGGGTTTTGGGACGTTAAACCCCACAAATCAATTATGAATAAATCAGCGCGACGAGCGGCTAGTCAGACCTGATGATGTCTTCATCGTAAATAAAATTACAAAACGGTTTTCTTTCCGATGCTGGGACTTGAACCCGTGCCTTCATGCTCCTAAAGCGAGTGTCTTTACCACTAGGCTACACACTTTTTTTATGCTTTATTGCCTGTTCATAGGTGTCTACATCAAACCACAAGCACAACAGAAACAAGCAGTGACAGTGTAACACAAACTAAAATTCTCCAAATGCTGCCATGGGTTCTACCCTCGATAACCACTGAGGTACAACATGCGGAGTTTTCTGCAGTTCAACAAACTTGTCCATACATTCACGGAAATACATTCGTGCAGGCTGTGCATCCTGATCGCAATGAAATCCCGCTATACGGGCCCGCCATAAACAGGGAAGGCCACATCGCATAATTAAATCAAAAGGCATCCCTCTTCGTCAACTATTGGCACACACCCACGCTCTCACGAAGGGAATACATGTAGAGCACACCTAACCCACATGAATGTGTACCCTTTGTGCAAAACAAATGTACAAAAGCAACACTTTGTAGTGAGACATTACTGATTTTTTTGTGTGTTTAAGCATTAAACGTGTTGTGTTCTGGGTTTCGGTTTCGGAATGACATGTGAGGATGCCAGGAGCGCCGCTCTGACATCTAGGATTTCAAGGCGACCGTAAAATAAAAGGCAAAGACTGCTGCGCCGCGCGGCGCCCGAGCCATTCCCACACAGAAACGGCTGCTGCGCCGCACGGAAGTGACGTGTGCATTTTCCGGTTAGGCGCTTTGTTTGAATAGTCAAGAGCGTCTAGCGGTACGTCTAGACATAACGATAAAAGCCGTTAAAATTACGTCCATACAAAAAAGTGAACAAAAATGTTATTTAGGTTTAGCGTGACAACAATACAAAACCGGCTTGTTTGTCATCTCAAGCAGATCGGCAGCTGTGGCGTAGTTGGTTAAAGCAACACATGAACTGGTGAGGTCGGTGGGTCAAATCCCATTGCAGTTATCGATACTTGTTCTTTCTTTTTGTTCACGCATGTATTGTTTTAACATTTGCGCCTCCTCATTAGCCCGACTTGCTGCTGCTGGTGGTGGTGGTCCCGTCCACAAGCCCTTTAATATTGGATCTTCGATGACTTTTGCAGGATTGACTATATTAATTATGATAAAGTGTTTTGCGAATTAGTGCTCTTAATTGGCGAGATGCAAAAAACACAAAAAATCCAATGCAGCTGACTGCATTGGTTTCTTGGGCACAGGAATGTGGATTTCCACGGTTTATCAAAGTTTTGATGACAGAAAGGTGCACTGCAACGTAGTCTCGGGCAACTTTTTTTATGTCGCTCAGTGTACCATCACCTAACGAGGTAAGCGGCAGGCCGCTTTCTTTAAAAATACTGACGTATCACCGCAATGTTCTAGGCGATCAGCACTTGATAAACAATGCCCAAGGGCAAGTGCCGACGGCGTTAGCCCATCTAACTACAAAACAGCTTGTCTGCCTTGCTCAATAACACGAGCGGCCTGTGACAGCACGGGAGCATTCACGTAGCAACGGAGGAGAACGGCCGTACGTGTTCGCACTTGACAAAACAGACAGCAATGCAGTAGCTCTGGCCTTCGGAGATCACAGGCTTCGTAAGAACATTACAATAAAGTTGTTTCCATTCATCGTATGAACACTTCGCCGACGCACTGGGGTTTTATGCATGTGCGTCCGGTCAGTCACACGTGAACCCTGCGAAAGCATTTATTTCATCGTCGACCTTGTCCTTCGCGACAAGCAAAACTCGGCAGCAAGCACACTTTCTCCTTTGACAACACCACGCTTGGCATTGCAATCTAAAAAACGCAGTACGTCCAACGACTGTAATCCGCACATCATACTGAGAAACTTTATGGCGCACACACTCAGATGAAGCTGCGGCGCGGTGGACGACCCCGCTAGCTCCAACCACCAGGTTCAACTAAGCATCCAGCAATCACATGAAGCAGCGACGACACTCCAGTCCTCCTTGGGAGTGGCCTAGGCAATGGCCACGATTTCATCGGAGTTTTCACCATCAACATATCGCAGGCGGCTACCATCTCGCTGTGTTTACCTTTCGCAGCCGCAGTGCCCATGGCGCCCCCTGTATTCAAAATACTTGTAATATGTATTTAAATAACAAACCTAAGCTAATTGACTCGCTAAACACATGTTTAGTAAAAATTTTGTAGGTTTAACGCATTACGCACGAATAATTTACACGTTTAACTAGCTTTAGGTAATATTTTTTTTAAGTGACGTCACTTCTGTGCGGCGCAGGAGCCATTCCTGTGTGGGGATGGCTGCTGCGCCGCGCGGCGCATGAGACGCTGCCAAAATAAAACCAGTGTGTGTTGGGTAACCGTGGAGTACGGTTGTGGTTCTTCTCTTCGGCGCTTCGCGCCAACCCGCGTGTTCGGGCTGGTCGGCGTCCCCGCCGGCCGCGTACGTCTCCGTTGGCCGTCTTCTTCTTCTGCTTCGTCGGGACCAGCCAGCCCCCAACTCAGCAAAACGTCCTCAAAGGGACACGTTGTAGAGCAGATATAGAAAATTGCACTAATCAATAAAATTTCTTTTTTGCAAATATTTGATACCAAAACTTGGGTTTCTATTGCCTTCCTGAGGTGGCTATTATGTGTTGTTACAGAAGAGTAAAAGCGAGCATGGGTACGCCATCTAGCGCTTGGACAGACCCTTTCTTGCTGGGCCGCGAAAAGGCTCATGTGGCCACTCTTTATATACTATGTATTTTTGTGGTCCAACAGCAACGTTCTCGTACTCACCGATAGCTGGCTTTGTAGCGACGTCTATGCTCGGAAGTGTTGACTGATCTGCGAAACGTCACCGTCTTTCGAAAAGATCATGCCGGGACTTGAATAAGAGGTGTTCTAATTGCAGCTATTCAACAGTTCTCGGGCTCTGCTATCAACGTCACATCAGAATTAGAAATGCTGTTTATTCTATGCCGGGCCGCCCCGCAGCCTGTAAGTTTAAGCGTTTGTAACACGTCTCCACGTGAAAACACCTACTTCACTCGTAGTCTAAACAGTGAACAAAACAGTGTTTGCCCTCACTACCGGAAAGCAGGCCTTCTTGTTTTTAGAGGCTTTAACCTACCGTACTTTGATTGACGCAGCGTAATACCTGTTTTAGAACGGCAAGATTAACTGAAGCGAGATTTCTTTTCTTGACGTTTCTCTCGGCTTTAGTCTAACACATCTCATATGAAGGTACACTTGTGTTACCGAAGACATTGGAAATACTTTAGATGTAGTTCTGCTGAGTTGTCCATAGTTTGTCATCCATCACTTTTGGCTTGCCGCGGTGGTCAAGTGGCTAATGTACCCGGCTGCGGACCCAAAGGCCCCGGGACCAAATCCCGGGCTGCGTCAGTTGCCTTTTCGATGGAGGTGAAATTGTTGTAGGCTAGCGTGTTCAGATTCGGGGCACGCGTTAAAGAACATCAGGTGGTCGAAACTTTCGGAGCCCTTCACTACGGCGTCTCTCTAATCGTATGGTGGTTTTTGGACGTTAAACCTCACATATCCATCATCCATCGCCTTTCTTAGATGAGCAAGCCATCACAAGGTCATCCATGCTCATTTTCTATTTGCTCCAGCCCTGCGACAGAAGCGTGAGAAAACAATAGAAATATATGACAAAGTCAATTATGATGCTATAGGTGAGCATTTGCAGAATTTTTGCCTTCCTTGAATGGTACGTGCCATAACCACAGCGTTGATAAAATTGGCTGATATTCAAAAAGAAATTCATGAGATAGTGAACTGGTACATACCAAAGGCTTCCTTCTAAATTCATGAACAAGAATCACAGTTGAATAGTTTGCTAAAGAGGCTACAAAACAAAACGATGGTTTTTTCTTCTTTTTTTGCGACTGATACCAGCCGTGTTTACATGAATTCGACCACGTCGAAACGCATTTCATTTTAGCCCACCGCATTTCTATTTTGATTATTCGTGTTAAAGCAATAATACCCACAGTATTAAGGCTTCTCCCCATTAAACCTTTCACCTTAAAATAACGATCGACTTCAGATTATGTGCCTTATTACGAGCACTTTCAATTACAGCTGTTATTTTTATGGAAAGGGAACACGCGAGCTTTGTGGCAAATAGCCTCGTATCACACATATGTCACTGCGGAGTGACAAAACAACAAACTAAAAATAATACAATTTCAGTCCTGTATTCTGGCATCCGTTCTAGCAGTTTTCTGTCTTTTTTATAACCTTGGCCTCTTGTAATAGCAGTAATGCTTATATTACTCGTTTGGTTAAACGTCCCAACAAAAGATGAATCCACCCATCCGTGCCTCCGTCTGTCCGTCCGTCCATGCTCTCGTCTATTCGTCCACGCTCTCGTCTATTTGTCTGTGCACTCGTCCGTTCGTCCGTCCATCTGTGTGTCTGTGCGTCCGTCTACCCGCCAGTCTGTCTGTCTGTCTGTCTGTCTGTCTGTCTGTCTGTCTGTCTGTCTGTCTGTCTGTCTGTCTGTCTGTCTGTCTGTCTGTCTGTCTGTCTGTCTGTCTGTCTGTCTGTCTGTCTGTCTGTCTGTCTGTCTGTCTGTCTGTCTGTCTGTCTGTCTGCATCTGCTGAGTGAGTCATCGAATTAGGCGTTCACGAACCACGACGAGCTAGGAGGGACAAACCCACGGCTTATGGAGCTTAGCTCCTGAAAAGAAGCGCAAAACAACCATAAACACATTTGTAACGGGAGGGCAGGCAGTAGATGGTACCACCTCATTCCTCTAAGTTCACATTTTGCCTCTTCCCTGCGGCACACGTGTGTTGCTATAGTCGATTGGCCGCGCACTCCCAAGTTCGCTTTCATACAAAGGACGGCTGTACATCACTTGCTTTACATAATATTTTGATTCACAGGCATAAGCTGGCTTATGGCTTCGTAATTTACGGCCACGGAAAGATAGATTCAACTTGCCTGCGCACGTACTTCTGTTCATGTGTGTTCGCGCGCGCGTGTGTGTCTTTGGAGGCTGCGCGTTTTATAAATAGTAAGATTTAACTTTCCACCTGCGGAGATAATTGGCCAATCAATGTGGTTATGCATAGATGAAACTCTTTCATGAACCCAGATTCCGAGAACAGCGCTATCGCATTAAATACTGCAGTGTGGAGTAAAAACTCCATCAGAGATAGATCTCAACCATTCTAGCACTAATGATGAGCTTCTGCGTCCGAAATAGCTCCAATAAACTTTTTACACCTGAAAAAACCTTTCAGAGTGGCTCGAACTGAATTTGATGCTAAGAATAGGTCGTGCATACGCGGTATTATGGGCTCCAAACCAGACTGCAATATACGCCCCGCTCACGTCAACACGCAGCCAGTAGAGTTATTTATAGGCGTGCGTTAATCTTCCATGTCACAGCACTGCGCGCGTCCTTTTACGACTTCTAGCTAAACGCAAAAAGAAACAAGTCGGCTGTAGAACACGAACGAACCGTTATGAGTACTATAAAAAGTTTTCTCCGAACGAAGGAAAGAAGTTAGCATAAACGTGAATATTCTCAGCGGTACATCATGTGTGCCGTGTTCTGCGTGCGTACGAAAGAGAAAGGCAAAACTTAGATACTGCAAAAAGATTCGCCAGGCCTGCGCCGAACGCGCCTCACTGTCACTTCGAAAGCTGGAAGAGCGGCCTTTGAGAGCCTTTTTAAAACACTCATTCGGTAACTACTGCAAGCACACTTGCTTGATAATCAATAGGGAATTAATTGATTGATCGATTTGTGGCGTTTAACATGCCAAAACCACCATATGATTATGAGAGACGTTATAGTAGAGGGCTCCGAAAATTTCGACCACCTGGGGTTCTTTAGCGTGCACCCAAATCTGAGCACACGGGCCTACAGCATTTCCGCCTCCATCGGAAATGCCGCCGCCGCAGCCGGGATTTGATCCCGCGACCTGCGGGTCAGCAGCCGAGCACCTTAGCCACTAGAGTAGGGCAATAATAATAATTTTTTGGGGGGTAGTAGGCCGGTATTCGCTATGCTATTTTTCTTCAATCTTCTGAGAATCGCGGTATCCTCTAAACACTTTCAAGGAATCTTGTACCAATTGTTCATGCAGAGGCTGACGACGATGAGGAACTGTGGCTGAGGTGGGTATGGGCTACAGTTAATAGGGGAACAATATCAAGCTGATGTAATGGGTTGTAATCAGGAGGTTGATGTAATCAGAAGCCCTAGCCCTACCAAGAAAACTGCGGAACAAACAGAAGAAAGTTTTATTGCTTCGACGCGATGTAAAAGAAAATTATTTGATAAAAAAAACGAGCGTCATGAAAACCTTCTAGCTTTAGTCGTAATATTTGGGAACAAGCTGTAAATCGACTGCGAAGGTTATGGCGGGTATCAAAACATTACAAATGTGCGATTTCCACACCCGCAAGCATTAGGCAAATGCGCAAGGGTATTTTAGCAAGTTACACCAAACACCATGATAATCGAGTACGCTATTACTATGCTACTCCTCCTTTCTTGCCCTTGTGCTTTTGATTCAAGTGCTTTTGAGCTTTTGATTCAAGTGAGGACATCCCAACACCACACTGCTTCTTTGAGACAGACTAAGTGTCTGTCACGCCTTATTTTGGCCTCTCAGTGTACGCATTATTTGCGCATTGTTCACTTTCAGAATTATCAGTTAATTCTAGGCTGTACGCAACGCTGTGATGTTTGGATGACGTGCTCGGAAGTGCCTCAACTACAGATTGGTAATGCTTGCTGACCTGTTCAACAAACGTTGGGCTCCTTCAAAAATGTTGTCTAAATTTTTCTAACTCCAGAAGGAGTTATGTTCTTTGTACGCCGTCGATCCAGTAAGTATTGCGCTTTGATTTACTTTCTTTCTTTTTTTTTTGAGGGGGGAGGTGTTTCCAGTTAGTTCCGAATCAGGAACAGAAGGCATACTGAGCTCTAGCCCCGCCTACTTTCACTCACCTTCACATATTAAATGAAATAATCACTGTGACAACAGCGCACGCGTTCAACTCTGAGTCTTATAACTTGGGAAAATGTGAATTCGTGAAGAACGATTCCGGCCCACCAACAGAAAAGTGGTGCCTAAGAGCTCAGTGCTGCCTGTGCGTCGTGATCCGAAAACGAATGAGCAGGATAGATACATCATCAAAACCACAGACTCTGGTTTTAACGTTCAGTGCAGTGACGTCCCTGTAATGTCTTTTGGGTCGCTGTCCGGTGTTATATCCCGCATACGTTCCTCTAAGCATAGCATGATAACTTCATATGATGACGTGTCATGGCGTAATGCTTGGGCAAAAGTATAATGATCCTGCAAGTAAACACAGCTTGTGTTGCATAATCCTTCGGTAGAAAACTGTAGAAACATGATATTCGATAGAGACCATCAAAGTAACTCTCTTACCCCGCAGCTCATTCTGCCTTCCAAATATTCTGGTGCCGATTGCGTTACTTAAGCAGTGGGTGGTCGTTTGGAACAGTCCTAGAGAAGGTAACAAACTACCGAATTACCCTTTGTCTACCTTATTCCTTATTATTGTGATTACCTTATTCTTGTGATTTTCCTTGGTGAGACACCAAGGTCTCCAGGTGCCGTAGGACCATCTCCGTGCATTGTATGCGGAATGACGCAGGTGTCGCCGTAACTTTCGCAGTTTGAAGCAGAGTCGCAGGCGTCGGGAACATAAAAAGATGACTCTGTAAACGGAACCGCAATGTTTTAAAGGCTATATAACGTATTCAGGGGAACTGCGCTTGGCAACAGTGTTTATTTGATCTCCTAGCTTGTACCTCTTCGGTATATTTGTTTCATTTACTATGGCGACATCCTTCTATGCATTATGTGTCTATGCATTTTCAAGAATTTGAAGCACCTGACAATACTGCGCTAGAATTCACGAATGGCATAAAGAAGACTGAGTAATGAATGGTGAACTGGGCATACTTGTGATTCGCCATGTATACTTGAACGATGAGACCGAAACTAAAAGGTGGACACAAGAACACAGGACAAGAGCATGTGACGAACATCTGACTCAGGACAAGAACATGTGACGTATTGAGGACGTCGCGTTATGACGCCATCGTTAGGTCACTCATCTCCGAAAATTCTGATTAAGATGTCATGGCATTGCGTTACATACATGACGTAACCAGACGAAAGTCCGGCTTAGTTGCAGGTAAGCGGTTGGTTCCTGCAGCTCCGTTGTTCTAAATGATTACAACGGGCTGGAAAGGCGTCTTTCACCGGTTCTT
>WOVY01000200.1:422500-443259 GCA_013436015.1 Rhipicephalus annulatus
ATTCTCACATCAAGCCCTTATCTCTCTAATGCTAAGTCACTACTTCACGAAAACAATATATTAACTGTATCTGAGCTAGTTAAATATAACCTTGGTATTTACATGTATAGAACTATAAATAACCAACTTCCACATTTCACTACCATTCTTTCAAATAACAATGTCACAAGGTTTGCCCTTAACAATAACTTTCTACTGCCAAAAGTTCGCACCAGTTATGGCAAACAAACCATTCATTTTACCGGAATTTCTTTTTGGAATAGTTTGCCTTCCGACATTAAAGTATGCCGTTCCCTGAAGGTAATTAAATCGAAGTTAAAAAATCATATCATGTCAACTAACTAGCCTGTTTTGCTGTTTCTTAATTGATTCCTGTTCATTATGAGTTGCGTTCTGTAATCATTTGTCATTGAAGTTAGCACGTTATTCTTACTTTTTGTTTCTGTGAGATTACAAGGGTATATTCTTACTTTATTTGTTTCAATTGCATTTTACTGTAGCTCTGTCTCCCTGGTATGTACATTACAATCATTCTCAATTCTACATTGTACAAGAGGTCCCCCTGCAGTCTCTGACTATGGGACCTCTTTCTGTATATCATGCACATGTATTCTTCTTCATTTAGTACAATAAAACCTTCTGTTCTGTTCTGTTCTGAGAGTGTTTGATGTCTCATCTAACGCGAAAAGTAACCATCGGCGTAGAAGGCACCGGCGCAAAGTCATGAGAACACACACAAAAAGTTAGCAACACGACGAAGCCAATGATGACGAATGACGAAGCTAAGTACTACTTAGGTCTCCGTAAAGCGTACGTTGATGTCGTTAACAAGTATAAAGGACAGACAGATGAATGGACGGTTGGGTGCGTGGACAGACATATATACGGATGGATGAATAAATGAACAGATGCACATAACAAGTACGGCGTATTTTTAAACCTATGTATACGCTCTGTAAACGGTATTCCGCACAGATTTTTGGCAGTTGTACTTCGACTAGGCGCGACGAAGAGCCTCGAGGGCAACGGTGGGGCATTATGTGACTTAAGGTGCTTTGCCCCCAAAAAAGATCATGCGATGACATGATATTGCCACTACTCGCAGCGCAAATGAGGAAGTTTCGCCAACGCTTGCGCCAAGTGCAAAAAGAAAAGGCATAAAAACACAGGAGAACACAAACAGCAGCAGCAACGCAATGTCACGGCATGTCGTAGCACGTGAAACCACAAGGGCTACTGTGTGAAGTAGGGCTTCAGCCGAACGACATGCACGGTTTCGGGCCGAAGCTGTCGACGAGAAGACGCTGCGCCGTCCGGAAATACCTCGTAGGTAAGATCTGTGATTCGTCTAAGAACCTTGTACGGTCCAAAATAACGACTTAGGAGCTTTTCGGATAAGCCTGGTCGCCGGACAGGGATCCACACCCACACTCGGTCCCCAGGGTGGTAGGTGACATTTCGATGGCGGAGGTTGTAACGTCGTGCGTCTGCATCTTGTTGGTGACTGGTGTTTATGCGAGCTAGCTGACGAGCTTCTTGGGCGTATTGAGTGTATTGCTCAGCATCTTCAGCAAGTTCATTGCTTTGGTCGCACGGAAGCATAGCATCGAGTATGGTTCGCACGTTGCGTCCGTAAACAAGTCGGAAAGGCGGAAATCGCGTTGTTTCTTGCGTTGCCGTATTATAAGCAAACGTGATGTATGGAAGAATCTCGTCCCAGATTTTATGTTGTACGTCCACGTACATTGACAGCATGTCCGCTATGGTCTTGTTAAGCCTCTCTGTCAGTCCATTGGATTGCGGATGATAAGCCGTTGTTTTTCGATGACTTGTGCAGCTCAGTTTAAAAATGTCCTCCATCATTCGTGCTGTAAACGACGTCCCTCTGTCCGTAATCACGCATGACGGGGCACCATGCCGTAGGACGATTTGGTGCACGAAGAACTGCGCGACTTCAGAGGCCGTGCCACGGGCTAACGCTTTTGTTTCCGCATAACGTGTAAGATAATCTGTCGCAACTATAATCCATTTGTTCCCAGAGGACGACAAAGGGAAGGGCCCGAGAAGGTCCATTCCCACGAGATCAAATGGTGTCCGTGGTGGTGCGATTGGCTGGAGCAGGCCCGCGGGTCTCACAGGCGGAGTCTTGCGGCGCTGGCACTCACGGCAGCCTTTCACATATCGATGTACACTAGTTGATAGTCGCGGCCAGTAATACTGTTGGCGTACTCGGGCGAGAGTTCGCGAATAGCCCAAATGTCCTGACGTGGGCTCGTCATGGCACGCAAAGAGAATTTCATCACGCATGTCGGTAGGAACAACGAGTAGGAAGGCTTTGTCGCTACGACGGGCGTTTTTCTTGTAAAGAATGCCTCTTCTTAGACAAAAAGAGGGCAGTTCGCGAGCAATGTGTTGAGGGACCTGAGAGTTGCGGCCTTCCAGGGAATCAATTACTGGGCGTAATTCATCGTCTGCCCGCTGCTTTGACATAAATTCGGAGTCACTAACTGCTCCGAGAAAGGCATCTTCATCTTCGGAGCCCCTGACAGCGTTCCCCACAGGTGCTCGAGAAAGCGCGTCGGCGTCTTCGTGTTTGCGTCCTGACCTGTACACAATCGTAATATCAAACTCCTGCAAACGCAAACTCCACCGTGCGAGACGGCCGGATGGATCTCTGAGATTTGCCAGCCAGCAGAGCGAGTGGTGGACAGTCACCACTTTGAAGGGACGACCGTAGAGGTAAGGCCGAAATTTGGTCGTCGCCCACACGACTGCGAGGCATTCTTTTTCTGACGTAGAATAGTTGGTCTCAGCTCGAGAAAGAGTACGACTGGCGTAAGCTATCACATGCTCAACGCCACCGTGTCGTTGTACAAGGACAGCGCCAAGTCCGACGTTGCTGGCATCTGTATGAATTTCTGTAGCAGCGTCCTCATCAAAATGGGCAAGAACAGGGGCTGTTTGCATTCTCTGTCGTAACTCTGTGAACGCTGTATCTTGTTCTGCGCCCCAAGTAAAGGGTACATCATCTCGGGTGAGTCGCGTAAGAGGTTCAGCTATCTTAGAGAAGTTGGCGATAAATCGGCGATAATACGCGCACAAGCCGAGGAAACGGCGTACTGCTCTTTTATCTGATGGAACAGGGAAGGCGGCAACAGCAGCAGTTTTGTCTGGATCAGGTCGCACTCCATCCGCACTAATGACATGTCCCAGAAACTTCAGCTCTTCATAGCCGAAATGGCATTTTTGGGGTTTCAGCGTGAGTTCAGCTGTGCGAATGGATTCCAGAACCTTTCTGAGACGCTTCAGATGTTCTTCAAAGCTCTCGGAAAAGATGACCACATCATCGAGGTAGACAAGGCAGCTTTGCCACTTCAAGCCAGCGAGAACTGTGTCCATCATCCTCTGAAAAGTGGCTGGTGCAGAACAGAGGCCGAAGGGAAGAACTCGGAATTCGTAAAGCCCGTCTGGAGTCACAAACGCGGTTTTTTCTCGGTCTCGTTCATCCACTTCAATTTGCCAATAGCCACTCTTTAGATCGATGGACGAAAAATACTTCGCACGTCGTAATCTGTCGAGGGAGTCGTCGACCCGTGGAAGCGGGTAGACGTCCTTTTTTGTGACGCTATTAGGCTTCCTGTAGTCAATACAGAATCGCAGCGTTCCGTCTTTTTTCTTCACTAGAACGACTGGCGAGGACCAAGCGCTGCTGGATGGTTGAATAATCCCGTCATTGAGCATCTCTTTTACTTGTGTCTGAATAGCCTCGCGTTCTTTGGCAGAAACGCGATAAGGCTGTTGCCGGATGGGGCGGACGTCATCGTCGGTAATAATTCGATGCTTCGTGAGGTGTGTTTGACGGACTTTAGAAGAAGAGGCGAAGCAAGATCTAAACTCCCTTAAAAGGTCGTGAAGTGCAGCCTTTCTCTCGTCTGACAGCGTCGAATTAATGTCGATGTGGTCTAGGAATCCCTCATGCTCATGCGTTTCCTCGGACGCGAAGCACTCCGTGACGTCGGCAACAGGTTCTCCATAAGCTAGGGTGGTTCCGCGGAAAAGATGCCGGTGCTCGTAATTGAAGTTCGTAGCTAGTATTGTTGACTGTCCGTCACGGACGCGCACAACACTTCGGGCGGCGCATACACCTTGGAGCAGCAGAAGTGATAAGTTGCTTTCAGCCACCACGTCGCCGTCTTGGAAGTCTTCACAAGTGACTTCGATGGGAACAGTTGCTCGAGGTGGCAGCGTCACACTGTCGTCAGCAACACGCAGCGCAATTCTACGGCAGTTATCAGCGTCTCGATCTGTTGCGCCTTGAGTCGAGAAGGTAACGATGCGCTCACGGAGATTTATGATGGCACCGTATTCCCGAAGGAAGTCCATGCCGATAATCAGCTGACGCGAACAGTCGCGAAGAACGAGGCAGCTGAGCACAAACGTTGACGCACGAATTTTCACTCTTGCGGTACAGCGACCCAGCGGTGTTACAACGTGTCCTCCAGCTGTTCGAATTCGCGTTCCATTCCACGGCGTGATCACTTTCTTGAGATCTTTCGCTAGCCTCCCGCTGATGATCGAATAGTCTGCACCAGTGTCTACCAATGCACTGACCTGAAGACCGTCAACCAGCACAGGTATGTCGAGTGACACGCGGTCCCTAGGTTCAGATGTAGATGTCGGCGTTTTTTCGGCACCGCGATTATTCTCTGGCGAAATGCCTTCGGCGTTGCGTGCAAGCGTCGATGGGAGGTCTTCCGCACTTTGAGTCCCAGCGACCTTGCCCCCGAAGGCCGCTTCCTTCAGTTTTCCCGACGAGGGCTCGGGGAGCGTTCCCGTGCCGTCACCCCGAAACGACCGAACGAGGCCCAGTGGCTGCGGGTCTCCTCGGAGATGGTGACCGCGATTGCCGTCGTGTAAAGGGTGCACGCTGTTGCGCGAGGTACTCTTCGATATCCCTTGGCCTTTGACCAATTCGGGGACGAGGGGAATTGACGGAAAATCCGCGCAGTCCAAGTTGCCGGTATGGGCATTCGCGGTAAATGTGACCAGCCTCACCGCAATGATAGCACAGGGGTCGTCTGTCTGGCGTACGCCAGAGATCAGACTTGCGCGTCGGTGCACGGCGACTATCGATGTCCAAATCAGCGTGCGCTGACTGAATCGCGACTGACGGCATCATTGTCTGGATCGGAACGTATGGCATTGTCTGAATCGGGACTTGCGGCACTGTCTGGATCGGGACGTGCGGCACTGGCTGAATCGGAACTCCTTGACCCGAAAGAGGAGTGGCAGATCGCAAGGCTTCCGCGTACGTACGACGGCGACTGTCAGTAGACACAGGAGCCGTTTGCGGATCAACCGACGTGGGCGGAAAACGATGGGCGTGCAGCACCTGCTGGACCTCGTCCCGGATGACACTGGTGATAGAACCAACATCGATTTGCCTTGTCCCGTACATCTTTTCCATTTCTTCCCGGACGACAGATCGAATGATCTCGCGAATCCATTCGGGGCTCTTGCTCCCAGGGGTGGCGAAAATTTCGGGAGTTGAGGCAGCATTCACTTGACGGTCAAACTGGGCAGACCGTTGGTGCAGTACTCGCTCCATTGTTGCCGCTTCAGTGAGGAACTCAGCAACACTTTTGGGGGGACTGCGCACCAAACCAGCAAAAAGTTGTTCCTTCACACCACGCATGAGGTGGCGCAACTTTTTTTCTTTTGCCATAGCAGAATCCGCTCGCTTGAAAAGCCGCGTCATGTCCTCGACGTACATCGAGACGGTCTCGTTGGGCATCTGAATGCGTGATTGTAGTGCACGCTCCGCCCGTTCGCGGCGGTCGGGACTCCTGTAGGTCTCCAGGAGGCGACGCTGGAACTCGCGCCAAGATGTCAGAACATCATCCCTGTTCAAAAACCACGTCTTGGCACCGTCTTTTAGGCACGTGTACACGTTCCGGAGCTTCGCGGCATCATCCCAGTAATTGATCGCTGCGACACGTTCGAACTCACTCAGCCAGTCGTCAACATCTTCATGCTGCTCTCCGTGAAAGGGGCTAGGCATCAGCGGGTTCTGGACGGTGCAGTAGATCGGCGTGGAAGGTGTCGGAGCTTGCATGGGATCTTGTATCGAAGTCATAGTCGCTGCGTCAGTGGTTGGTGTCTTAGGCGGTAGGCCTCGTTGGCGGCGGCTTACTCTATGAACAGGAGTGTCCACGGGTGCAGGGCTTGTGTTCCGGCTGCTGGACGGGGTCTTGGGCATCGGGTGGATTGTGAGACGTTGTACCCAGCACCTCCACCAGTCTTGTCACGTTACTCTCGACCAACTTGATAAAAAATGGGCTCGTTTAGTCGACTACTCAAGCAGCGGCTCAGAGAGATCGTCTTTGTCTTCTTTCACTCTTCGATCTCACCCAAGCGAACCATGTGGCAATATTGACGTTAATGATTGAGTGAAATTTGTGGTGTATAGTTATGCTATCACAATGAAGTCACTATCACTTCCCTTGGCGTCTCGTTCTATGATGTGTTGTCGCGTGATAACATCGCTTTGCTAAAGGTGGGTCGATTTGGGAAACTCTGTGGAACAACTTCAGCTGTAGAAAGCTTCCAACGCCTCCGATTGCGGAAGCAGTGCAAAATTGCCGTATACGTGCAAGGAACCCTATTGCAAAAAAACCACAAAAAAGCGGCATCCCTATCGAGGTGCCAGTAAGTTTTTCGAAACTGGTACACGCTGCAGACACTGGTACGCGCTGGCATTTACTGGTATTTCGCCGGGCGCACTGGGAAATAGCTGTGTCGCACTGGTAGGGGCACTGGCTTAACCTCTCTGATGCTGGTGCACACTGGGCAGTGCTTGAAGCGCTGGAATTTTTTACTGGCAAGCGCTGGTGAATACTGCAGCATGCACTGTTTCAACCAGCACGGCGTGGACATTTATGTAATGTGTGCCGTGGTATATTTCGGTGTCGTTGAGTATAAAACGCTTGATCCAATGGCATGGATAGGTGCTACCCTAATAGATCCTGAGCATACTTAATCTTTGCGGTGCACGTATGAACCGCAGCAATTAATGCACGTTTTCCCCATGCCCCTGCGTATACCATATTCGCATCAGTCGTGTATTGCGGCAATGATTCCATGTTGCAGGGTGTATAAACCTGGAGCTGGACGCCATTCTTAACAGAAGCAGGAAATAGTTTATGCCGCCAAGTTGATGAAACGCAAATGAGCTTTGTCGATCGCTTTGCAAGGTTTCCCAGCAGAGACATAAGAAACAGTGGTCGTTCGATTCCGCCACACCACATATGGATGTCTGACCATGCTTATACTTCTATTTACTTCCGGTAACAGAAATGTTCCGAAGCTCAAATGCGGAAACTTCAATCATGCCAATTCAGTGCCCCGAGGGCAGTCTTACCAGTGCCCGGCACAGCGAGCAATAGGCCTATCGTGTCAGCCGCGTCCGTGTACATGTTACCAGCGCTTCTCGCTTTGTGTACACACAATTATAGAGCGTGAAAAAAATTGGCAGCATATCCAAAGAGTGAATGATTGAGAGTGGGGCGAAGCATTCGTCCGTCCATTTGTTCTTGCTTCCGTCCGTACATGCGTCCGTCTGTGTGACCGTCCATGCGTCCATCCGCCCGTCCGTGCGTGTGTCTGTTCGTGCGTCCGTTCCTGCGTTCGTCCATACATCCGCCCCTCCATCCGTTCATGCGTCCATGCATGCATCTGTCTGTGTGTCCGTTCGTTCGTCTATTCAACACTCCAAGTACCACCATCTCGCATCTTTTCATCATATATTCCCCATATAGAAGCACCGCCATCCAGTGGACATTCCAAGGACTAAAGGAGAGGTGGCACACGTGCACTTTCTTACGGCTTGCGCTTCGGGTCTACTTCCCACCTTTAACCGCCTCGAGTTCATGGTATATACTAGTTCACTGTATTCATGGCACTGCGGCCTAAAGCTCGCTAAACCTTTCTGAAAGCAAAGAGGTTACGCCCGCGAGTATAACGTAGCAACCTTTTCCTGTCAGATAGTGCTCAATGTACATGCCAATGGCTGCTAATGGGAAATGAGAGAACGGAGAATTTGGCTTTTACTTTCTTACGGCTTGCACTTCGTATATACTTCCCACCTTTAACCACCTTGAGTTCATGGTATGTAGTAGTTCATTGTATTAATGGCACTGCGGCTCAATGCTCGCTAAACCTTTCTAAAACTAAGGAGGTTACACCCAGCGAGTATAACGTAGCAACCCTTTCTTATCAAATAGTGCTCAATGTACATGCCAATGGCTGCTAATAGGAAATGAGAGACAGGAGCATTAGGCTTTTAGTTAACGCACACGCCGGGAACTTTTTATTGTTCAACAAAGCACAGGAGGAATCTCTCACCGTCACACACTTGTTACACATTACGACTATAACTGCGATGGACGAACGGGTGCCGCTTTAAGGAGCTTCGCCCCTAAAATATGGGTATCTAACTATTTATTAGGAGTACTTCGTACTCTTATATGGAAGAGCGTAACGCCGTCCGGCGGGTGGGGTTAGAAGGAGTGGTTAACGATTCAGAGTACTGAGTATTCTACAATGGGAGAGCATAGCGCCGTCCCGTGGGTGAATCTGCTCATGCCTAAAGGAAATGAGCGGTCCCGATTCCAACTAAGATGAGCTACTGAACGCCTATCTTCTGTTCACAAACGTCATATATTTTCCACTTACTATTTATTGCGACATTTTACTGTTTCGCTTGTTTCAGAATATGAAACGCTACAAAATTCTGCTATAGAAGAACAGATCTTCATCCATACTGTAGGTCTATTAATGTAGTATGTTATTCACACACAACTTGGACTCAAGAAAGCTTGAAAGCTGAATTCAAAATTACGCCCTCGTACAGAAACGAAGCGTCGTTTATAGAGCTATCTCAGAGAGAAAAAAATGGCAGCATATCCACGGAGTGGTTGATGGAGAGTGAGGCGAAGCATCCGTCCGTTCATTCGGTCTTGCTTCCGTCCATTCATGCGTCCGTCTGTGTGACTATCCATGCGTCCGTCTGTGTGACTATCCGTGCGTCCGTTCGTCCATCCGCGCGTGCGTCTGTTCGTGCGTCCGCACGTCCATCTGTGTGTCTGTCCCTGCGTTCGTCCATGCATCCGCCCCTGCGTCCGTCCATGCGTTCATCCGTCAATGCGGCCATCCGTGAGTCCATCCATGCATCTGTCTGTGTGTCCATTCGTCCATCTATTCAACACTCCAAGTACCACCATCTCGCTTCTTTTCATCATATATTCCCCATATAGAAGCACCGCCATCCAGTGGACATTCCAAGGACTAAACGAGAGGTGGCACATGCACACTTTCTGACGGCTTGCGCTTCGTGTCTACTTCCCACCTTTAACCACCTCTAGTTCATGGTATGTAGTAGTTCATTGTATTCATGGCACTGCGTCTCAACGCTCGCTAAACCTTTCTAAACCCAAGGAGGTTGCGCCCGGCGAGTATAACGCAGCAACCCTTTTTTGTCATATAGTGCTCAATGTACATGCCAATGGCTGCTAATGAATAATGAGAGAGGGGAGAATTCGGCTTTTAGTTAACGCGCACGCTACAAATTTTCTATTGTTCAACAACGCACAGGAGAAATTTCCCACCAGCACCACCTTTTAGGTCAAAATGTAAGAATGGTTATACACTACGACTACGACTACGAGGGACGAACGGGTGCCGCTAAGATCAAAGTCCGAGCAAGCCGCTTCGCCGCGCCAGTCGCACAGCTGGACTCGGGGTCATGTCACGCTGACGTTGCCCCACCGGTCCCCTTCAAGGAAAAAGGAAGCAACCTGTGGCAGAGTCGTCGCGCCCTACCGCGAGCGGCCGCCACCCCCTGGACTCGGGCCTCCCGCCCGGAGCCCCCCTCCCACCCCCATGCCAGGCATCGCAAGGTCCCCGGACGCCGCCTGCTGCCCCGGAAGCCTTCTGCCGTGGTGCCACCTGACGCTGAGCGGTCTCTGAGCTGCCATGTGCACTAGAGCGCAGAGAAATCTGCACATTACCAGACCAACAAGTCGCCCTCCCTAGTCCCGCCGGCTGAGCGCCCGCGAGACCAGCGGGCACGCCCCCTTCAGACACGCAAGCCCAAGCAACCTCCCGATGAGGGAAAACTGTTTTCTGTTCACCGCCCCCGATGGGGACGTGTCTATTGACGACCTTATAGATGGAGTTGAAGAGACAGCCGGACCTGATAGTGTGTTAGTCTTGCAACACATGGGGGCGCGAAGTTCCTTGTGTGTACCCGAAACACGAGTCAGGCCACAAAGCTTATGGTCGCAGAGGGCTTTAAGGTTAACCGGTAGCACGTTACAGTAGAAGCGGTAGGACCCCCAGTTACGTTTGTTAACGTATACCGCTTTCCAGCATATATACCAGACGAGGTCTTGATTAACACTCTTTCACAGTACGGCAAGATAAGAAGTGTTTCCTTTGCATCAGTTCCTAACCGACAAAACAAGCCTAATGGGGTTAGAGTAGTTCGCATGCAAATGAGTAGGCCAGTCCCAAACTTCACAACCATTGCGGGGCACCGTGTCATGTGTGAATACCGCGGTATGCGCAGAGTGGTGCGCAAGGTGTAACGAACCGGGGCACATGGCCACGGCGTGCGCAGCCGCTTTTTGCAAGAGATGTGGTGTATTTGGGCATGACACCGAAGGGTGTGTTGAGGAGTGTAATAGATGCGGCGAGCGGCACGGCACACGCGAGTGTTTCCGCAAACGCTCGTACCTTGCGGCAGCGCGCGGCCTTCCACCCGAGACGCGACCAGTTATTGGTAACGACCACCCCAGCACCTCTCGCCCGCCTACCGGGACTGAACCGACATCAGGGCTTCAGGTCCTAAGACCCAAGACTCGGCCCCACACGACAACGAATGTCCCGGACCGCTGGCAGTTCGAAGAACCCCGAGGGACGGAGGACGCCCGCACCGTATCAGCGACCCCCGCTCCCTTGAACGCAGGCTCCGAAGCGGGGGACGACACGAGCAATACTAGTTCAGATGGCGACCTGGACGAGTCGAGCGGCCATGAATCTGGTTCTCCGGAATCCACTTGCGACTTCTGGGATTTGTCGCAACCTGCAAGCGAGAAACAAGAAGTTCGAACACAGGCGCCGAGCCCCGAGAACGACGAGCCTGCATTCTCTGGTTTTGACGAGATTAGTTTCCCGCCACTTCCACACCCGACGGCCCTCCCCCCCCCCCAACCCTGAGGAGGTGCCCATCGTAAGCTCTGGCCGCTACGTCTTGCCGGATACTGGCCACTTGAGCACGGACGAGCAAACCTCCATCGAGATGCAAACTGCCGGCGCAGCCCCGACTGATAGGCGCGAGCGTTCGAGATCAAGGTCCCCTTTATGAGGCGAGGACAAGTCACGCGGCGTGCCGTCGAGCCTACCCGCGAACCTTGAAAACAAGCCTCGGCGCTCCAAAGCACCCGTCTGTTCCAGCGACAGCGATGCCCCTCCCATTGCGAAGTCACCGAAATTGGACGCACTACCGACAGGGAAAGGGCACTTGCCCTCAAGCGCAAGCGAAAAAAGATAGGCTCTTCGCCAAAGGATCCTCCCTTTCTTTTCTTCTCCGTGTTTGCTTCAAGGCGAACACAAGAGTGGGCGCCGCGACACAGCAACATGGTCCCCCCCCTCCCCCCCCCTCCGCCTCCTCGCGCATGCTCCGCTCTTTCTAACATGACGCAACACACCCCTCCCCCCCACGCTTGTTTCTGCTATCAGCGGTGGCCGCGCCGCTTACTCCCTTTCCCCCTTTGCTCCTTTCGCCAGCCGAAGCCACGGCAATGGTTTTTGTTTGTGCTTATCTGCTGCACAGCTGTCTGCTGCGCTTGCGACTAATCGGTACCATGGCTCCTATGACGCATCACTTAAAACCACGGAGGGCTTTAGCCCAACTAGCAACCGCGCCGCCCGCGCCTTTACGTAAGCTCGGCTCCTTCGAGCGTGCGCCCCTGCCCAGGCGGTCGCCCCCCAACTCTTCCTTCACCCCAAGTCTTCTCCCCACGCGCACTAGAGCAGATCATGTCAACTCCCAAGTTTGCCACCTGGAACGTCCGCGGGTTTCGTGACAAATCGAAACAGCGAGACATTCTGACCTTCGCCCAAGCACAGGGTATTGATGTGCTCTTTTTACAAGAGACTAACTTCCGGTTGCCATTAGAGGTCTCAACCTTCAGGCAAGAGTTCCAGGTGGACGCTTTCTTCTCCCTAAGTCAAGGGCCTGTGGAGTGGGAGTGGTCTTTACTACGCGACGCTTCCGGCAAAAGGCGTTCTGCATCTTCGGTGCTGACGGCAGGTCGCTCATGTTGGACCTCTACATCAGCGAAAGAAGGATTCGGTTCTTGAACGTGTACGCCCCGGCAACACGGAAGAACACAAACACCTTCTTCCAACAGCTGCACGACCTTCTTTCGGAAACCGTCCCGCACGTCCTGCTAGGGGACTTCAACTGCGTCGTGGACTCGCAGCGCGACGTGAGAGAACCGGGCCGAGGGGGGTCCACGTACTATGCTAGGGAGCTCGTGAACTCTTTGACACCTTCGGTTATCGGACGCGTGGCTGATCGCCCACGGCGACCTTTTTGTCGCAACTCGAGCCTCTCACCTCACAGCCAGTCGATTAGATCGGGCGTATCTCCCTGACTTTCTCCTTTCCTCGCTCGTGGTGTGCGAAGTCCTTTCCCCTCCAGCAGACCTAGCGAGTCGGTCAGATCACCTCCCCCTTGTCACTACGCTTAGCGGCTCTCCTGAACACTGTACTGATGACCATGGGTGGCGAGTGGACCCAGCGCGCCTGAAAGACGATGATAGCATCGAGCGCATTAGGGTGCGGCTGCGGGCCTCCGTGGCGAACGCCCCCGGCCTAACCCCACGCTCGTGGGACACCTTGAAGATGGAGTGGAAGGGAATTTTTCAAGACGAAGGCAAGGCCAGGAAGCGCCGCATAACCACTAAACTGAATGAGATCCTGCGCAGAATACGCATCGTCAGGGGGGGTGGCGGAGACGATGACGACTTGCATGCGCGACTACCTGAACACCCTGGAGAACGAGTATGCCCGGCTACTTCAACTGCGTGCGCGCAGACCGCCTGGGGAGCGGGACGCACCCATTAACCACCTCAGAGTGCACCCCAGAGACACAACTGGGAATGGCAGCATACGAATTACCCGAGTGAAACGCCCGGACGATTCTTTCGCATCTGAACCAGAGGGAATCCGCGATGTCTTCCGCGAGTACTTCTCGGCCCTTTTTCGGGACGCCGACAGCGACGGAGAAACTGGCGGAGAAGACAAGATTAGAGAGGTCTGCCAGCACCTCTCACGGCTGGTAGGAGAGGAGGTTGCGTTACTGAGCACGGAAGTGTCTGCAGAAGAGGTTAGGGGCGCGATAACAAGCATGCCCCCGAACTCGGCCCCTGGCACTGATGGTCTCACAGCCAACTTTTACGCCACTTTTTTCGACGATCTAGAGGGAGTGCTTGTCGCACTGGCGAACGTGGTGGTTACGAAGCAACTGAAACCCGCATCCTTTGGAGAGGGGAGGATTGTCCTCCTACTGAAAGAGGGAGCCCCGCAGGAGGAGCTGTCGGTGTGGCGCCCCATAACCCTGTTGAACGTGGACTATGAAATGGTTGCTTCCATCCTTAATAGCCACCTTAAGCTCCTCTTGCCATCCATCGTCGCACCCTGGCAGTCCTGTGTGGTTCCAGGCCGCTCGATCTTTGCCAACCTTACCGTAATAAGAGATGCCTTCGAATACATGTCTGCCAAGTCCCTGTCCAGAGCCTTTGTCTCCTTGGACCAGACCAAGGCGTTTGACCGGGTGCGCCATGGATACATGATCAAGGTACTCCACCAGTTCGGGTTCCCGACATGCTTCGTAGACACCATCGCCATCCTGTACAGCAACCTCACATGCCACGTAGTAGTAAACGGCATTCCGACGAGTAACTTTGTATACGAGAGAGGGATCCGCCAAGGGTGCCCGCTAGGGCCCTCCCTCTTCGTACTCTCGCTTGAGCCGTTGCTGGTGAACATCGACCGGAACATGCACTTCAGAGGCTTTCCGCTAACGGGGAGCCCAACATTAAGGTCCTCGCTTACGCTGATGATGTATCCCTGTTCGTCAGGAGCCCGGCAAGCCTGCAAGCTTTTTGGCGAACCTTCGCACACTATGCTGACGTCTCAGGCGCGGCCTTGAACATGAGGAAGAGCAAGGCCTTACCATTTGGAACATTCCCTCACGGCGCTTTGGGAGAGTTGGAAAGGGTTGACGCCGTCAAGGTGCTCGGCATATACTTTTGTTGCGGTGGCGTCGCCGACCTAACCTGGCAACGAGCGCTCGAGCGGGCAGAGGATGCAATAGCACGCCTCCAACCGAAGGATCTCGCGCTTCGTGAGAGGGCCATAGCCGCAATGACAACCGTCTGTGCCTTTCCCTTTTATGTAAGCCGAATAGGAGTGATGCCTACCAAGACTGCGACGCAATTGACAAGCATGATCGGTGCCTACCTGTGGGACGGCAAACCCGCGCTTTTACGTCGAACCCTCTTGCAACTCCCAGCTTAAGAGGGCGGCCTCGGGCTCACACATGTCCGGACGGCGAGCAAAGTGCTTGCCTTGAAGACCGCAAGGGCCTTGTTTCGCGCACCTGATTACGTGGGGAGGCCCTTAATGCGTTACTGGTGCAGTACAAACTCATCGTTCCTGAATGCCGACCGGCCGCTCGCCCCACTCGCCGAGACTCCCTCCGCGTTTTAAAAGGCAGCCGCAAACACCATGCGCATGCTAGAAAAGTTGGTCCCTACGTGCGAAGTAGATAAGACCCCGCCTGCTCACATTGTGGAAGAAATCGCCAGCAACCAGATAACCCCCGAGGAGAGACCACGGTCGCGGAACTGGAAGCGGAAAGGCAAAACAGATGGGCCTGCCATCCCTTCATCCACCCAAGACTTCGCATGGAGGAAAAACTGGAACGTCCTCCCAACCCGCCAGCGCCTCCACAAGTATGGCATCACGCCTACACCCCGCTGTCCTAATTGCCGCGTGGATGAGACCCTGGCGCATGCCTCATTTGAGTGCCCAGCGGTCAAACCGGTTTGGCGCCTGACTGCGAGGAATTTTAAAATCCGTCCTCCCCCAGCCCTGAACAGAAACAAAGGCGCCTTTGCAAAGTTAGTGGCCCTCTGCACCATATGCACGGTCTGGAAGCGACGGTGCTTCGCTGAGGTTAGCCGCTCTCCGGTCAGAGCGGCCTTCCCGACCGTAGCTCGTATCCGCCACATGGTGTGGCGGCACCTCTCAGACCAACTTGAAGCCAGCGGCGAGGAAAAGTTTCTCCGCCGCTGGCATACGAGGTTTTTTCTCCTGCAAAAAGGCAAGTTACGCCTGCCGATAACCCCTTTTTAAGCGCACGCCACCCACTGCGTCCCACTGTTTCCTGACCGGCAAACGGAAAGTGCCAATGCCCCCCCCCCCTTTCAATTGTATAATGATGTCTCGAATCATTTCTCTGTACGGATTGACCCCTTAGTTCTCTGGAGCCCGAACAGCGGCGACCATTATCGCACCCTTTTTCGCCCGTAAACGGAAACGGGCTCTTTTGCGCGCGGGCCGTACAGCGCTCTTATAGCCTTTGTATAACGAGTGTTCGAATGATCGCGCTTCTTTTGTAGTGTACAGTCTAAACGTGTTTTTGCTGTTCATCGGAGTCTTTACCGCGTGCGTCCGTGATAAGTGTCGGAGAAGAATTATGTATTTGATTACTTGTCAGAAGTGCAATAAACTTCCCTTTGTTTCGCCCCTAAAACTGTAAAGTATAGCTTAGACGTCCGTGAACCTAAATTAACTACTTTGCCTTGTGTCAATGTGCGCACAAGGAGCGCTGACTATCGATGCGTCGCGCTTTCAGCTATGCAGGCTGTCACCGAAAGCTGCCGGCCGCACATAGCTGGCACTGCTCTTACTGATGCGTAAAAACACGCAATTTTTAGTTGGTAAGTTGGTACCCCTTCGTGAACTAACTCCTTGGCATACGTTTTCAGCGGATTGCATTAGTATTGCTTTGGACGGTTTTTTAGTTGTTGGTATTGATATAACTGCAATTCTGTACACTGGCACGCCCGCTGTATACTGCCAGCGGAGGCCAGTAAAACAGCTGTCGCTCAATATCGCCACTCCGGAAATTCATGCCTGGCAATGATTGACCTTCTGTTCACTTCAGGTACAGTTTATATAACAGTTAAAAATCTTACGTTGCTCAAATGCCGAAACTTCAAGCATCGCAACTCAGCTGCGTCGAGTGCATGGCCTTACCCATAGAGTGCCCGATCCCAGCGAGCATTATGGCTATCGTCCCGGCCGCGTCGGTGTACATAGTACCGGCACTTTTTGCCTTAAGTAGGCACAAGTCTAATGTGTAAGAATGACTGTAAAGTATATTTTAGGCATGCCTGAGCCAAAATCAACCATTTCTCTTTGTGTGCGGTGCCCGCACACAGAGCGACGAAGATCGATGTGTCGCGCTTTCAGCAATGCAGGCTTTCACCGAAAGCTTCCTTCCAAGTGCGCAATTTCGAGCTGGTAATTTCGTACGCCTTAGTGAATTAACACACTGGCATACTTTTTCAGTGGATTGTATTAGTGTTTTCGTGGGTTGGGTTACTTGGTTGCAGGTATTTATATAACTGGAAATCTGTGCGTCGCTTGCACGAGAAAAATACTCAATATTCAACCGTGTGCGTGCATATGTACCGAACAGGTCATTAGAAATCATCTGTACATGTTGACCAGTAGGAAGTGCGACTATCAAAGAAAAAAAAATTCGGCAGCAACAGCCGACAGTTTGTGGCTGCTCCTCCGGTAAATTTGAGATTGTTCGGAGTCGAGATTAGATTCTTCGCGAAACTTTCTGCTCTTGCCAATATACGCAGGTCATTCGGTGCCCGGAAGCCATTCGCCACTGTCGAATCAAGACGCAATTGTTATTTAGAAAGGAATAGGGCGTCATTCTTGATTTTGCGACCTGTAAACATGAAATGGAACGGCGTGTTTTTAGGACAAATGGTCATTTTACAACCCAACCGACATGTTTTGTATTGGCGTAGTGGGTAGAGTACTCAGTCTAGAATTCGAAGGTGAAGAGTTCAAATCCTGCCGTGAATGTGCGAGATATCGCTTCTTTTACGTCTATATTGATTTATTTGTGACGACTCTGTTGTTTATGCCAGCATGGATCAGCATTCTGATCAAGCCAGACTTAACGATGCATTGCACTCCGTCTACGCCTGGTGTGAGAAATGGGACTTAAAGCTTAACGCATCGAATGGCATCCATTACAATTACGAACAAGCAAAATCAATTATCATTCCATTATACCATTAACAACGTGTGTGTTAAAAAGACTACGCAAGTCAAGTAACTGGGCGTCACGCTCAAAGGTAATTTAAATTGGGAAGCTCATATAGACAGCATCTGTAGCAAGGCGCTAAAGAAGTTAGTATTTTTAAAACGCAAACCCGGTCATACTTCACCCTCTGTAAAACTAACAGCTTACAAAGCGCTATCAGGCCTAAGTTATAGTAGGGACACCTGGTTTGGTCTCCGTATCAGAAATATTTAATTAAGAAAATAGAGAGGGTGCGAAGCCTGGCTTGAGGTTCATTTATTCAAGCTATTCTTGTTTCTCTAGCATTGCTAGAGAAACAAGCAATGGGTGGGCTTGGCAGCTGTGACACAATGCGGTTCGCTTACCAGTTCCTCCCAACAATGCAGGTGTTCCTTGTATCTGTCGCTCGCCTGCTGATGCCCGGCCTGGCATTCACTTCGTTGGATCCATCATCAAACTGCACCTTCCTGCCTGGCAATGGCGAAGCAGGCACTGTCCCACCCCCCTGCGCTACCGCTCCGACGCTGTTGCCAGCGCCATGGCTTGACTACTCCTCCCCCACTTCAACTTGGACAGCCCCATCGAAGTCAACATCACCACTCCGAGCACCTATATATCGCGAATGGTCACCGGCATCAGCTTGTGGGCTTGGCAGCTGTGACACAATGCGGTTCGCTTACCCGTTCCTCCCAACAATGCAGGTTAGTAAGCACAGCAGTCTTTACGCAAAAAAAACCTAGTGATTACTTTCTAGTCCAGCTGCCGGGCCCACAGTGTCTTGTCGCTATCATTGCCGAGTGTTTATATGCCGTTTACTCCGTACTCTTGTTGTTATCTGGTGACGTTGAAACTAACCCTGGTCCGGAAATGAACGAAATTCTCGCAGAACTCGGAAAGATTAGCGCTGGACAAAACAAACTAATATCCGATTTTGAAGAAGTAAAGCAGCAACTCCTCACAACCGACAAAAACATTGTCGGATCTAGGAAAACGTATGACCGAACTATAACCGCCATTACCAAAATATTTTGCCCATACGAGCTGACATTGCCCGCAATTCAAGCCGACACTACCACAACCACGCACTTAGTTTCCGAACTTGAAAAACGGCTGGATGACGCAGAAAACCGGTCACGCCGCAACAACTTAATCTTCTATAACCTTCCAGATACTAACGCCAAAGAAACAAATATTGAAACAGAAGAACTTATCATTAACCACTGTCTCGAACGCTTGAAAATAAAAATTGACCCAAAAGAAATTGACCGAGTGCATCGCCTCGGCCGCCACACCAATGATCGTTGCCGCCCGATAATTGTCAGGTTCACATTCTACAAAACCAAAGAAAACACCCTCTCAAATGCCAAAAAATTGAAAGGAACAGATTTCAGCATTGGCGAATATTATTCCCTCTCAGTTCGTACTGCCCGCCGTCATCTCGTTGCTTTCGCTAAGCAGAAATCAGGTAAATTTCAGATCCGTTTCAAAACTTTGCATATGGGTTCCAAACGGTACATTTTTGACCACGGATCACAATCGGTTATAGAAGTCGCATAGCGATCACCGCGCCCGCAGAATAAACCGCACCACCGCCAAATCCAAACACGTCGCGAACTTTCTTTTTCTGTTATCTTTACTAATGTTCGTAGTCTCATGCCGAAGTGCCAACTTGTGTCAAACGTTGCGGCGTCTTCCAACAGTAATATTTTGGTACTAACAGAAACGTGGCTAACCGATGAAGTTACTGACGCCGAAGTGCTTTCGGACTTACCCGATTATCAGTTATTCCGCACCGACCGCAAACGCGGCCGGGGCGGGGGTGTGCTAATCGCTGTTGGCCCAGAACTACCCTGTTCTGCTGTTAACATAAAATCTGCCTTTTAAATTATGTGGCTGGTTTGCCACGCTTCCCCTCAAACATTCCTACTCGGGGTGTGCTACAGGCCACCGCGCACCAATACAGGTTTCTCACGTGATTTAAACAATATAATGAGCACACTCACGACCACCTACCCTAACGCTCACATTTTTCTTTTTGGGGACTTTAATTTCCCGAAATTGATTGGCATAACCATGCACCCTCGTCGGCATACGATGTCGAAACGAAAGATTCATAGACGTTTGTTTGAATTTTAACTTATCTCAACTTGTGTCAGAGCCCACGCGCATATCAGGCGGCTGTGCTAACATCCTAGATTTAATACTAACCGACCGCCCAGATTCTTTATCGTCCATGTCATACCTACCCGAAATCAGTGACCACAAAGTAATACATGCAGTTTTTTCCTTCCCTCTTGAGCGGCGCGACAAACTCAAGAAAACAATTACCTTATACGATAAAGGTAATTATGAGGCCATTAACAAAGAACTCAAACACTTCTTTCCAGACTTCGAACATAGCTTTCACTCCCGATCTGTGAGCAATAATTGGGACATTTTTAAAAATAAGATGAATAAATTAATTAGCAAATTTATCCCCACAACATCATTCCGTAGCACGCCGCAGAAACCCTGGTTTACAACAAACTAAAGAGACTAGCGAATAGAAAAAAGCGCCTTTTTCGCGCAGCAAAAGCAAACGAGACACCCGAAGCTTGGGCGAAATACAACACAGCCGAAAAAGAATATACTACCGCTATTAGTAACGCAAAAATATACGTTTTGAACCAGTATTTACCAGGCATGCTAACCGATAACACACGTAAATTCTGGCAGATAGTAAACCCTCAGCCTACCAGCACCATCCACCTTACTAATGATTTTGGTCAGGTGCTCTCAGATGATCATGTGCTGATGCTTTTAACAGCGCATTTTCATCTGTGTTTACTAACGAATCTAGCGTACCTTCCTCTCCTGCCCCGGTGCTGTTGACATCCGCTATGGGCTCAATTGTTTTTTGCGCAGGTGGTATTTCAAGTATTATTCAAAACATGAAACTGTCCTCATCAGGTGGCGTCGACGATATTAACTCAAAAGTGTTAAAAAATATCCATGACACCATCGCCCCATTTCTGTGCTTGATGTATGCGCAGTCGCTCTCCACAGGCATTCTTCCAGATGACTGGAACATGGGCAAGGTCGTTCCCATCTACAAATCAGGTGATAAGAACTGTCCATTGAGCTTAACCGTCCCATTTCTTTAACAAGCGTCCCATGCAAAATCATGGAACATGTCATCTACTCTCAGATTGTAAACTTTCTGGATTCCAACAACTTATTTCACCCCAGCCAGCATGGTTTTAGGAAAGGATTCTCCTGCGAAACACAACTAGCAATATTTCTTCACGATCTGCAT
>WOVY01000201.1:0-32708 GCA_013436015.1 Rhipicephalus annulatus
ATCGTGTTTGGCTATTCCAAAAGCACAGCCGTTAATGCCAGAAAAAAAAAAAACACAGTTCTTAGTGTTGAAATCTTTGTTGCTTGATTGCCACTTTTGAATTTTTCGCCGCATTTAGCTATTCAATGAAATGTTGCCACACTAAGCAGATCCTAGATAAAGCATGAGGTTTTTTAGCGGAGGTTATTTGCATTACAATGAGGAGATCTTAGAGCATGTTGAAATCAATTAAAATTGATTGGCGCGAAATCTGAATTTAAAAGTTGGGTTGTCAGTGTGTAATAAAACCCTTTATTGCACAGGCGTCCACTTGGTATCGTTTCGTATTATCGACAAGAATGTATATTGATGAAAGTACGGGTGAGCTATATGGACGCTAGAAAGCATTTCCAAGAGCCCGTAAGGGGGATTACTCGTTTGAATTTCCTCTTGCTCTGCTAGCAATAATGTTTTAAAGTTGAACGAATTTTTTTTCTTTTGTGCTTACAGTACATGGTTCAAAGTGTATAGCTCACTCCTCGCCACCGTTCCTGATGTGATACATTTCCCACAAATTCTACAACTAGAACAACATTCTCGGAAACGTTTGAATGAAAGCGTTATAAATAAAAATTAGAGTTCATTTTTCAAACAAAAACGGCATTCTAAGCTCGTGTGCAGCAGGAAATATTGAACAAAAACTAATGATACTGCTTTGAGAAAAAGGTAAAAAAAAGATGGCTGATGTACCAACGTTAGGGATTTTCACCGTGGGAAAGCTTTTAAAGGAAATGTCTCTTATTCCTATTTCTAACGGGCAGGCTAGGCAGAGAACAGCCTACTGGAATGATGTTGTAATTTGGAGTTGATATGCTACATTACACATTTAAACACTAAAATTGCCACCAAACCGACGGACTTTGTACTAAACCATCCCACGCCCTCAACGCGTCAAACAACGGGCAAGTGAGTGCTCAAGGTACACGCGTAATGTTGATCTTCAGCACTTACAACAAAGTTGCCAGATAATTTCAGGGATATTTTCAAATATCTTTGTGAGGCTTTTTTTTCAAATATCTTTGTGAGTATTTCTCGAGGCTGCATGAGGCATTTTCGCTTTTTCCCGAAATTATAATGGCAAAACTCCGTCAGCTATCTAATGTATGTGCATTATCACGTTTTTGCACGTATGATATTACCAGCACTTAAGATGTGATCTGTCGAAAGGGATTATTTTGTTACAGCTGAGTTTCGATAATTCGTTAAGCAGTGCATCTCATCCCAGGAGCTGAATCTCATGGCCGGAGGGTATTATGTTCGTTAATGGGAGCAGACTTCTAGTTTTTTCGTATCTCCAAACAAAGGACCGCCGGTAATTTGAAAATCTACTCTGCTCTAAAATCAGATGAAGATGAAGCGAAAGAACAATAAATGCTGGATATTGTTTGCAATATTTTGCCCTGTCTGTTTTTGGCTCTGGAGTTATCTGAAAAAAAAATAAGTACCAATGCACTCAACTCACCACTTGAAGCGTGACCCCAAACGCTACTCTAAGTTAAAAAACCGATACAGAAAGTCGCAGGGTACATTGTAAGCGCTCAGACTTTTTGTTATAACAAGCATAACAAAATGCTTGAAGACATCGCAGGTTTTAACGCGTAAAATAAAGGGCACATGCGACGTGCACATTTTGTTTGCCTAAGCACCATACTAACAAGATGGGTAGTGAGCATTTAACAGTTACCCGACCATGTCACACAAGGGTGAAAAGCTACGTTGTTTAACGCAATTCAAGGACGAACATGCAAAACACGACGGAGCGTCTAGAAAAGACCAACGTACACGGTCAGAACTAGGCCGCTTGCAAACATGTGTGAGCGCTTTTTCAGTGTATGAATTCAAGTTGAAGGCAGTTAGGTCACGGGTTCTATCCGGCCGCAGCGGTAAAATTTTAGCAGAGCTAAAACAGCAGTGGCCCGTGCATTCTCTGGCATGAATGCACGTTGGCGAATACTAGATAGTCGAAATAAATTGGGATCCCTCTACTATACGGTGTGGCTCAGATTCATATATTGATTTTCGCAACGTAAAACACTGCGTAATTTTCTAAGTTTCAGAAAGTTGATCCTTTACGTGAACAATAAAAACCTCACCCATGAACTTATGAGGAGCAGCTTGATAAGGACACATGCTGAGGAATTATTTTGCATATGAACACAGTCGCACTCTACGCGGAGTGTGGAGAGGTAGGCAATTGCACCATGAGCGCGCACTGTAAGAGAAACGTCCCGGGCTGGGCAGTGGTGACCCCACCTTCGGAGAGTCAGAACGAAAAGCGGGGCGAATCGGTAATTAAGCATAATTTTGCTGAGGGCGTCGCGACCCGGATAGAGGACTGAAAGAAACGGACACATACCTTCGAAGAGAATGTTTTGTGCAGCGGTAGGATTATGTCAGCGCAGGAGGCAGTCGGCTGCTGCCATGGGTCCCCTGGGCAGGACCCCTGCGGAATTTCTAAATTTTACCGAATATACAATAGCGTCGCCGTTGGGAGAATATTTGATCATGAAAATTATGGAAGCTACACATTAGTGATGCAATCCCTTACAGAAGAATGGCGCTGTGTGGACTTACTCGTTTTGTTTTCTTTTTTGTTTGGTCTTCAACTTTTCATTCTTGCTTTTCTATTTCTCTTATATGTTTTGAAGTCAAAATTTTTTTGCCATTCTGTTTATGTCTTTCTTCCTCTCTGTATTTATTGCTGCGTCTGTCTAACATTTTCTACAATACTCTTTTTTTCCTCTCTCTTTCTTTCAGCTTAATTGGATTTCTAGTTTACCTTTCTTTTTTTTTCTTTTTGCTTTCTCTCTCTCTCTCTTTTTGATATGTTCTTCGTGTCACTCGCCATGGTGCGCTAGTGGACAAGGTACTCTGCTGCTGACCCGCAGGTCATTGGATCGAATCTCGGCCGGGGCGACCACATTTTTGATTGTGGCAAAGATGCCTTAGGCCCGTGAGCTTATATTTCATCAGTCCAGGTTAAAAAATTCCAAGTGGTTTCCGGAGCGCTCCACTACGGCGTCTCTCAAAAAATGTAGTGGTTTTGGGACGTTAAACCGCCACAATTGTTATATTATTATTATTATTATTATATTATATTATTATTAATATTATTATTATTATTATTATTATTATTATTATTGTCCTATTTTTGTGCCTGTTTGACTATCTTCTGTCTTTTTCTCCGAATTTCTGCATTACTTTGTTTTTTCGTTTTATTAGTTTCTTACCCTCTCTCTCTCTCAGTCTGTACTTCATATTTTACTTTTTTCTATGTGTTTAATTCTCTCACAATAACGTGGACTTAATCTCTTACCAGCGTTTTCGTTTAACATTGCACCTGTTTTACTCGATACTGGATTTTGCCAAATTTGTACGGCACATGCTGACCTATAGTCTTTTTATGCGGACTTCAAATGTTGGTATGACCGAAATAAACAGCTAGGCTGCTAAAAAGAGCGTCCCTGTTATTCACTCCTCGGGTGCATGCAAAACAAGCTGCTTCCCACATAGTACTGCGTGGGGCCCCGTTGCAGACATTTGGAGGCATACAATGAAGACAATTATTGAATTGGTTTAGGCTCATAAAGTGTCTTTTAGAGCTGTAATACATTTATTCCTGGTAGCATAAGTTCATTATTAAACAAGGAAATCAAGGTCGAAACACCATTTTTCAATTTCGCACCGATATTTTCACAAGTGATGTCACGAATTTTGTTTGTCGTGTTTGTCGTATTTAACTGCCGTTGACTAGTAGAAATTTTCAGAAGTTTTATATTAATTTTTTAGCCACGTCAGCAGACACTGAGGAAATGTTTTACCTCTCAGGAGTTATGTTTCCCTTAGTAAAGACCGTCAAAATGAATGGCGGAAAAGCTTTTGATGCAGAAAACTTGAAGGTGAAGTCACGAACCCCCCCTTTTTTGCGTGTTTTCTAGCTTATCAAGCCTCTTCACGTGGTGAGTATGTAGCTTTTGTAATTGCGAAAGAGTAATTACTACTAAATTAAAGGTCGTTTCCTCTTTATTGTCTCTTTATTGAAGCCAGCGTGGAACACATTGCTCTTATAGGGCATCAAAGTTATGGTTTAAAACATGTGAACTTTGCACTGATCTACTTAGAAGCCAAAAAATCTTGCTAGAGCGTTGTCCTTGCGCGCAGAATAAATGAATTACTACAAAATGAAAGCCAACGTTTGTAGTGCAGTGTGGTTAGCATAGTATTCAAGTGTATGAGCGACAACTTTCGCCACAGTCAGCAATGAAGCGCGCCATCAGAGGCTCGCGGATTTTCCTCAAGTCACGTTCCTCTCAAAAACGAGACGTCGCGCGAGAGGCTCGACGACGTTGGGGTCATCAGCGGCGCGAACAAGTTGCTGCCAACGCTCAGACGTGAATCGGGCAAAAGAAAAGAAACAACTATAAGGGAGGTCGACAAACTTTCTGGCGAGAGAAAAAAAAGTATCTGTGACAAATGAAAAATTCAGCAGAAACCTAGTGGTGTGAAGGGTACCACACGCCCGCAAAAAGCAAAAGGAAAATGTGGAGCCAGATTGCGACCATGCGATCGTCTCGACAACTTGAAAAGGCGGCCGGGTCGGGAGAGGAAAGTGCAGCCGAGTTTTCTTGGCGACAAGGAACGTGGTCATCAGGAGAGGAAGCCCAGGGTTGCCTGGTCACATCTGCCGTCATCAGAATGTCCAGGTTTGTCCTTCTATGCCACTCACGTTCGTCTCTGTCAGCGAAAGCTGTTGCCCCTTGGCACGGCCCGTATACTGCTGCGGTAGATGAGAAGCGTTGGCGTTTTTTTTTCTTTTTTACGGATGGCATTCCGTCTTCGTTGTAGGAAAACTTGCACGTAACTTTCGAGCTGACATCGACTGCCTTCTACACACGTCTGTAGCTTGCACTTTTTTTCGCAGCGGAGGAACTCCTTTCTAGGTTTCTATGCATTCACTGTGCTCGTCAACAAAATTGCTCCGAGTAAATGGGTCCAACGCCACCACTCACCACATCTCCACTAAGAATTAAGAAGGCAACAGACGGGCTGCAAATACCAATCAGGAACGTGCACATGACGCTAAGCGAATGCTTAGCGTCATGTGCACGTTCATGTGCACGCCGCATCTCCAAAGACTAAATAATTCGGCAAAAAGACGCAAATGTCACGCTGTCAAACGAAACACTGTAAGAAAAAAAGCCTAGGAACAGGATTAGGATGTTGTAGCTTAGGTAGCCGTTGGATGTATCCTTGCAAAAATGGCAGGCGATAGTCCCACCAAATTTCCTTTTTGCTAGTTGTATTGAACTAATGCCATTTGTGTCTTCAACTAAGAGCGGGTGAACTCACAGAAAGTCGCGCGAAGCACAACGTAGCTCCAGTCGGTGGCCTGTGTGCTACTCCGCACGCAGTATTGTACCGGAACTCTGTCTCACTGCACAACCCCTCAACAAAATCGTCACTCATTACCAGTAACTTGTGAGCCCTGTAGCAATAAAAAACTTTGAGAGATTTCCCGACACCGGCTTCCTGAAGGTCCTGTGACCACGCGAAAACACAATATTAGTTACACTGTCGCTTAGCGATTCTAAAGGTTGTGGTTTCTCAAATAAACATTGCCGTTCTTTTTAAAACTCACGACACTTATTTACATAGTGTTCTATACAACCTTATTATTGGCAAGTTGACCACAGTGGCGACGCGAAGAGCTTAATCTTGAGGATCCATGCTGGTGTACGCGCTGACCCCGTTAGAATACGAAGAAGCGTAGCCTTTTTGTCACGCATGACTCGTGAGGCATCAGCCATATGAATGAAAATGCCTTTTTACAGCTTCTCGTAAAATATGTCAATTTACTCTAGGAGCCTTCTTTGTGGGTGTAAGTTTCAGAGCAGTCCGGGCCAGTCTGTCTGCCGCCTCAATACCCACTGTACCCACATGTGATGAAACCCACCAAAGCTTTATACCTGTAGAAACGCCATGCAGGTCTTTAAGAATTCGCAGCGATCTTTGAATAAATTCATTCAAAACCAATCCAAACTTTAGCAACTCTAGAACGAACTTGCTACCTGAAGGCAGCGCGACTTGTCGCTACCAAAAGAACTTGAGTTTTCCAGGGCTGCCTGAATTGCCGCGCTTTCACGAGCTGTCGACCAAACGACGCACTCGAGTCGCGCTGTCCAGGAAACCTTTAGAGACGGGAATAAAAACGCTACAGAGCTTGCTCCGTACTCTACGTCAACCTGAACATCGCTGAAAAGTTACAAATAGTCGGTATTCAAGTACTGAAGAACCTACTTCTGCTGTGTGGAGCGCTTGCCGTGCATTCATGAAACCGTCCCCTGAAAGTCAACTGTCTCATGTGACCAAGGAGAGTCTTGTCGATGTTGTCTGTGTTTTGAGAATCCCAGGCCAAGGGGCGAAAAGTGTTGAGGTTGACGAAGGTTCGTGATTCCGTACGTCACCAAAGCCAACTGAGCAGTACTCATCCTGCGCTCGATTCGCTAAGTCGGCAAAGCTGTGTCAGCGGCTGTTGAGAAGCGAAAAGTCGAAACGGTGGAATATGAGGTTCAGGAAGCACCTTCATGAGGACTCTTTGAAGAGATATTGCATTTTGTAGTAAGGTGTGTGACAGACAATGGTTCGCATTTCTATGGAATCTCTGTGTGGTATACTTTGCTTTTCACTCGCTTTCCTAAAGTAGAATAGCTTTGAATAGCTTTTTCTTAAAAACCCGTGGCCATAAATGAGCAGGGAATGGTATTTTAGGTGTCTTTTTTTCTTGCGTCACTAGGCCAATAAAGTGTTACCACAAGCTTGAATCATCGCGCCACTCTTCGACCTAAGAACACATCGTTCTAAGTGTCCTCAAAAGTGTCATCAATATAGTAAACATTATGTTGCTAGGGGAGATGATGAGGGGAGATCAGAATTCAAGAACAGTTTTAGCGTCCGAAAAGGATGACGTTCAAAGAGCTTCCATGAGATTGATTGATTGATTGATTGATTGATATGTGGGGTTTAATATCCCAAAACCACCATATGATTATGAGAGACGCCGTAGTGGAGGGCTTCGGAAATTTTGACCACCTGGCGTTCTTTAACGTTCGCCCAAATCAGAGCACACGGGCCTACAACGCTTCCATGAGATTAGAGAAAAACAATACGATGAAACATAGTTAGCCGAAGGCGTGCACAACGCCTACAGCTGCAAGTGACACCGCAAGCATGTCTATTTGACATCGTTGAAAATTATATGTTTTGGATTGTTAAACGGCTGTAATTATCGTTCGATCAGTCGATTGATTGATTGAGTGAGTGAGTGAAATAGACATGATTGATTGATTGATTGATTGATTGATTGATTGATTGATTGATTGATTGATTGATTGATTGAGTGAGTGAGTGAGTGAGTGAGTGAGTGACTGACTGAGTGAGTCAAAACTTGTACACGTTGCTCTGAATCTACATATATAGGCACCCCATCAGAAACAGCAGAAACGGTTAAAACTACAATAGGCTCACCGTTTGCTAGCTACATGTGACAACTTCCAGCTATTTATTATCTGCAGATGCGGAATTTATACCGTATGAAAAAATCATGCTCAATTTATCCCATGCTCGTGTCTAGCGGAGTACTTTTGATGAAAGAGCCAAGCATGCTTTAACAAGTTGTACCTTTTGTCCGCTTCTTCACTGTTATTGCTAGCATGGCAATTTTTATTTCGACGTGATACTAAAAAATGGTACTGTAGAGCAAGTGTTTACATATTTCTTTTCGGGTTTGTCCAACTGTTACCTTCAAAGTAGATTTTCTGCGGCTTTGCAACTTGCATCTGATTCAGGCAAGAAAACCTGCATTGAGAAATGACACATATAAAATTTTCTGGGGCATGAGAGTTTCTGTTTCCCCTATTCAAGTCCCCTTCGTATTCATTGAAACTACTGGAACCCGAAATATATTTTTCTTCACAATGATGAGTCACATTTCTTAGCGACGTGCTGTGTGGTTCAGTTGAAAAATAAAATCGGAGGGTATAGCTGCGTTTGGAAGGAGAGCGGAGGGAAAAAAAACTACTTCCGAGAAGTTTGGTGCCCGCTGCTATGTGAGTTCATCTATCGCTATAGCTACATTATAATCTCCTGTACAAAACAAGCTGGAAATAGCCCGGAGGCACGATATTTCCGTCAACTTTGTGGCTACAACAAATGGCGAAGTCATGAGGCCGGTCTTCATTTTGGAAATGTACAACGCCACCTTCCAAAAAAAAAAACACCGCGACTAAAACATGTGCTGAAATAGGTCAGCACTTGTAAAGGTACTCAAAGGCGCAGTAAGAATATAGCATATATCAAGGAGAAAAATTTTCACTCGCATATTGTTACTTATAAGCAAATACTGCAAAGAAAGTGGCGACAATTTGATGCGTTTTCCTGAAGGTGCACTATTCTATTTCAAAGAAAACGTTCTATCTACAATAAAATACGCTTGTAACTTGAATGTAACAATTCACATGCAAGTTATTGCTTGAGAAGGAAGCGAAGTCGTGTGTTGCGATAATGTTCGGTGGCTGTACACTAGACAGCAAAGGATATATGCATTATGAGCAAAGAAAAAAAACAAAAGCACTGAGACATGCATAGGGTTCCACTTCTTCAAGTGTCGTCTCAATGTTCTGTTGCTACGTATAACTGAGACGGTGTTTCTTACGAGTGGTAGTCAGCACGCATCGTACATTTACAGTACCTTGTTCCAATGATTCATTTTATTCTGATTGAATTTTTCCGAAAACATCATGATGGTTTATCATTTTTATTGAGGCATCTTTAAAGCGGGTGTACGTTGATAACTTTTCCGGATTTGGTATTGTACATTGAACTTGTTTTTATTTACGCGACACTGTTGAAGAACTCTTTTCGCCGACATACCGCTGCGAGTGTCGGCGCTAGCATCGTCGGTTGCAAGCGAAAAAATCGGCGCTTTTCGAGGGCGCTCTTTGTAGATAGGTGCATATGAATATTAAAAAAAGAGATAAAATTATCGCACTGAGGCAAGCACATTCTCCACCACGGAGCCATGCCAGTGCTCAAACTGCACTCTAAGCCAAAAACGACCAAAATGGGAGCAACAGCTGTTTTTACTCCTTCAGACCAACTGTTACTCCCCGAAAGGACCAAGCGGAACAAGATGGCCGACATGTTCGAAAACGGGGGAGCAACTGTATTAGTCCTAAGTTTGTAAGGGAGCAACGGAAGGAGGAACCGCTGTAAATGTTGTCGTCACGCAACGATTACTCCCCTGAAGGACACCGCACACAAATGTGCATGCCGCCCACACTGATATTCATGGGCCAGATTATTATTTGTTCTGTGTGCCAACCTTCGCCAAACCAAAACAATTATTTATTTTAGCATCCGCAGATAATGAAATAGCAGTGCTGGCTGAACACAGAAGACCTGAAAATACAGCTACCGCATGTAGGCCCGTGTGCTCAGATTTGGGTGCACGTTAAAGAACCCCAGGCGGTCAAAATTTCCGGAGCCCTCCACTACGGCGTCTCTCATAATCATATGGTGGTTTTGGGACGTTAAACCCCACATATCAATCAATCAATACAGCTACCGCAAGTGCCTAACAAACGCAGCAGCAGCTTGGAGAGTTGGCACGTCAAAGCGGACCAAACGTCGAAACACGTGCAAAACAACGATATAAAAAAAAACGCCCAGAGACGCCGTTCGTCTGCTAAGGAAGGGCGTCAAAGCCGATCAAGCACCGAAACACCTGCAAAAGAAGCTTCCCCCCCCTCCCCCAAATATATCGGAGAAAATAAAGCGGGCCCAGACACGCTTTTCATCAGGCGTAAAACTTAGTAGCACACTTCAACGTGTAGTTTGAGAGCAGAATGACAAATCTGAGCCATCTGCGCCCGCACGACAAGTGTGGCGCTAGTATAGCAAGCGATGTAATTTAAAAAGTGATCATTTTTCAATACGTATGTGTACTAGCACCAAATAAAAATTAAACTGAATTTTTTATAAATAATCATGAGTTTTATAATGTCTCAGTTTTTTTCGTAAGTGTATTAGAAGAACACAATGAAAGCATTGCGCTGACTCCTGTGCTGCCACTGCTCGGCGTTTTTTTCGGCGCAACTAAGTTGGCGTTCGCACTACTCATATTCATATGGTTTGTGGTCGGCGAGCACATGGACATGTGAGCTTGTATGCTATGTTTTGATCGTGCGTGTGTGTCGCAGATTTGCGTTTCTACTTATTCGTGATGAATGTTAGTGTATATTTATCTTTAGAGAGCGCAATAATGTTGTGGATTTTGCTGCTGGGTGGAACAAATTCAACGTAAACACGTCTTCAGCTATCTGCAAATGTGTTGGCTCGTCGGACAAAAGACTGCGCATGCGTCAGCTTGCAGGTGAGTGGCATTTCCAGCAACATTTAATGCTCTTAGAGTGCGGGTAATTACAGTGTAACGTTGGTTTAGGGGCGTATTCAATCCCAAATTTATGCTTCTTCACAACTTGGGAAAATGTTGAGTGCTCGAGCAGCTGGCTCATTGTTTTTTCTCCAAAGACATTGTTGAGTGGTTGCGCTATCAAAAGAGAAATGATTTGCTCATGCTTATTCACCGTGTCCATTGCTAGCCGTATCAGACTAAATTAACTCTATTATTACTGCCTGCATGTATACCCTTTTACTGCCTCTGTCCCCAGTGCAGTGCCAGTGTACTTTAGCTGTTAAATGTTCCTTTCCGCCGCACTACCTAGTTCGAAAAAAACATCGGGGCGGGGTTGTAGCTGCCTTCATACTGGTACATATCTATCATTGGCTTTATGTAACGTTAACGGCTGGGTGTTGGGGCCTTCGGCCGCATTTTTTACAGCTGTAGAGTGTATGCAGACCAGCACGTGAACAAATCATTTTCGCATCACTTCACAGGCATACCCAGGTGGTGGCACACGGAATTTTTTAGGCCGGGCATTGACAGCCTAATATGACGACCATATTTGCTTGCCCGGCTTCAAATTCAGATAAGCGCCCCCCCCCCCCCTCCTCACTCCGCACGCCTAAAATAAACTGCCTACATCACTGCGTCAGTTGATTCACCTCTACGCTGAACGTATTATTTTATAAGCGCACCATCAAGCGAGCACTTTGCATATGGACAGAACAATGGGAGGAGAAATGACCCTAATCTTTCGGATTTTTTTCGTGATGCAAAACCTTCGCAAAACTTAATATTGCGAAAGGCAATCATAAATGCTGTAGGTTAATCTTAGCGTTGTCATTATTCTGCATCATGGAATCTTTATGCGCTGTGAAAACTTGGCAAGCCGTTGAAGTCACATTTTGACGTCATTACCAATCGACGAAAATTTCGACAACCTCAATAACGCCGTTTGGGATTTGTTGCATGCACATAATTGGGCTGATTCCCACTTGGCTGTTCTAAACCAAACTTGACTGCTACGAAATAAAACAATATTTGATGCATGCCCTTTACTACTTTTTTACAGGTGTATGGCACAAATTTGGTTATACCGCAGATAATGGATGCGCCCAATGATGCTCAAGTGCAGAAAGAGGGTGAATTTCGGTAAGTGCAGACTTTTTGTACTACGTATATGAAAGCATCGCTTTTTGTGGGGCAAACTGCACATGTGTTGGCCAGCGAATACTGTATCGTGCTACATGGTTGCATTGGCACTGACGATTTGACGTGGTTCCGCTGGCCCGTGTGCGTCCTTACACTGTTACCATTAAGATAAAATGTTTATGTTTTCATTGCATGGATTGCTGTTTGTACTATAAAGCCAACTGCCAAGATTTGTTTACGCTAGTGCTACTAAAAGTACGTTTTCCCTATTTACACGGGTTTCGACTTGCACAAAGCATAATACTTGGACCTAGATTCATAAAGCTGTCCGTGCGCAGGCCTTCATAACAGCGTTTTTTTGGCTCGCCTTTACCCTGTTTTCTGCGCATGTTTTATGGGTTTAAAAGTGCCACAGCATGTTGACCTCTCCCACTTTGAAAAATTCTCGTTTAAAGTTCTGCAAGAGTGTGCTTAACTTTCTTGTGCACCTTCTTGCTGTTCCAAGATCCTGAAGTATTATGCTCTAAATAGAGGTGACAGTGTTTCTAATGCTTGTATTTCCGTCACCTTGACCAAGTATGCAATGTGGGCTTGAATGGTAGCACATCCTCACCAAATGTGTTTGTGGCACATGTAGAAGGCAGCACAAAATAAATAGGCAGACACTCACACCGGGCGCTAACTTCTAATAATGCTTTTTTTGGAAACCACGGTGCACTTATTCCAATTTGTCCAACAGAGCAGTAACCTGTTCGACTGTGAACCAACTAGATGTTGAAATAATAAAAGTGTCACATATTGTTGCGCTCAGATATATGTGTATCAGCAAGCTATCTGTGACACTGTCAAACAAAGTATTAGAATATCTGTGCATGCCTTAAGATATATTGCTTCGTTCACAGATCTCGTGGCTGTGACTCGTAAACCGAGAGAACAAGTGCACGCTAGTTTCTTAAATTTAACGCATTGTTTGAAGGTAGCACGTATATATGTATTTGTGTCTATAGTTTTGTCCAGCCGTTGACGTCAGGGACAAGGAAATATCTGAAGATTATCATGTAGCCTCTGCAAATGGTTGCTTTCAAGCAGGCTTTGCATGCTTGGCTTGTGCCTACAGGTATTGCACAATTCATGACGCTGCAGCATATGATAGAACAGTAGAATCGATAGCAACTATGTGCACGAGCTAAATATGTATTTTAACATGAGCGGACAGTACGTGTTATTTGCCTCACACATGATCTCGCTTAAAATGCCCATTGGTGAATGGACTCACAGAAATGTCACTCAGCTGTGCTTAAGAAACAAGTTAACTTAACCTAAGGGTAGCTTTGACTGCTACAAATATAAAGCCTTCTTGAGTTGCTGCACGTTTTCTTCCAGAATATTGCTATCTGAGACATCATGACAAGAGCGTCTACCACATCAGCATTTGTATGGCTTGCCAAGTAACATTTGGCCGAACCAACCTTTTTTTGACATTTCATTTTGCAGTAAACATCCTAAAATGTAAACGCTGCTGCAGTGTGTGTGGCTAATTGTTATGTATTGATTCTGGCATGTTAAACCTCCCACTTCTAGATTTTCTTGCAGAAATGAGATGCTTCACATATGCCTGCGGTAACATTCCGCTGCGCTAGCCTGATGGAAACACCAGTCCTGCGAAACTCGAGTCCTTCACAACTGGAGAAGTTGCCCTTCTCTCTCCAATGATGACACAGACTGCCCTATACTAGAAATTCAAAATTGTTTTTCCATGGAAGACGCAGTAAACCTTTGATATAGTATGGTGCTTGGTTAGTGCTGGCTGCAGTGTGGCGGTCTACTTCTACAAGTGCTCACACGTCAACTCAAAAAAAAGGAAAACAATAAAGCATTTTTTCCCTTTCGATGTTGTCCATTTTTTTACGTTAGAAACACCCAAGCAATGCTCTTCCAAGAAGCTCTCGCCATGTGTTGAGCGTGTGACAAGCATACTCAAGATAAATATTCATTTCCACAAGGAGTAACTGGAAGCATGTGCAGTTGGTCCTCAGAGAGTAACTGTAACACGCGGGAAGAACGGTAAAGACTAACCGTTGGTCTTAGGGGAGCAACTAGAGGGAGTAATAATTGGTCCACAGGGAGCAACTTGTGGGAGTGACTATTGGTCCACTGAGAGCAACTGGAGGGAGTAACTGTTCATCCTCCGAAGGAGGAACTGAAAGGAGAGCAACGGTTCGTCCCTCTGCAGTTACTCCTTTTAGGTGAGAAATGGGAGTGGCAATGTAATTGCTCCCTGAAAGGAACAACCCCTATACCCCCGTTGCTCCCTTTTGGCTTAGGGTGTGCTTAGTTATAAAAAAAAGCACAATAACCATCTCATGTAATGTAAGGAGTCCACTTAGAGCAGTAAGATTGTGTGCGAGAAGCGTAGAATTGCAACATTCCCTGTTGGGAGGTGAGAAAACGAATCCTCGGTCCGCATCATAAGCATATAGCCGCTAACACCAATTAGAAAACAAAAATGAACAGGACAGAGCCAAGTAGAATTTTGAGGGGGAAAGATGTGCAGAAAAAGTGGACTCTACCTCTAGTTGAACAAAAAAAAGCTTCTAGTTTGCTGTAAAATATTGATCTTGCTGCTATAACTAACTAGCCCAACTATCAGCCCTGCTTTTTACTGCTAACATGTTTGACCGAGTTAATCTTAACTGACGAGTCTTGTGATGCGTAGCCTGTGGAGCTGTCTTGGAGATCTTGCTTTCCTGTCGGTTGATAGAGTAGGAGTTGCCTGTTTATGTAATTCTATCGCAATAAAAAGAAATCTTTGTTTCTTTCCCTATGTGGCAGAGGCTCAAATGAGAAGCCGACAAGTGGGCGATTGTTCAAAGAGATTCTAAGCCGGCGAAGGGCAGGGAAGTTCGAAGAGGACGTGGCGAGAGGAATGTTGCCAACCGTGCGCTGAATAATGCCTTCGGCTTTCGGAGCCGAGCCAAGAAGACTTCAACCGGGCGGGGCCTCTTGCCGCTGTGTTCACACTCGAGAGGATCATAGCCACCCGGTCCTAAATTTCAGCACAGGGTGTGGGGACTTCGGTTCTGACGGGCGAGTAACAGCCTTCAGGCTACGGGACCGACGGCTCTTGCTCGCCTTTCGACACATAAGTATGAGGATAAGCGCGTCTGACTGCATCTGTTGCTACGGGAGAGGGAAGTGGCAGCAGAAAGCGGAGTGTTGTCCGCGCACCTTCCGGTGCGCGAACAACACCAGATGTCTGACAAAGCACGACTAAGAAATGAATTCGCATTTCAAACTGTATCACTAATTGAACCTGCATAACAACTTGACCAGACGACGCGTTGAGGAACCGGGGGCAACCTGGCCAGGCAGCTGGATGTAAAGTTTGGGTCCGTAGTTGTTGCTCACCTGTCGGAACCGAAGTCCGCAGGCACTGTGCCGGAATTCAGGACCGGGTGCTTACGGTCATCTAGAGCGGGAACGAAGCGAGAGGAGGTCCTGGCGGGTTGAATTGTTCTTGGCTCGGCTCCGAAATCCAACGGCCATCTTCAGCGCCCGGTCCGGTGACAACCTTCTTCTCGCCACACCCTCTTCGAAATCATCTCGTCTTCGTCGGCTTAGGACCTCTCTTGAACTCTGGCCCACTTGTTGGCTTCTCATTCAAAATTCTGCAGTTTCGTGGTGCCCAAACATTGGCTTTCGGAATTTCTGTGGTCGTTGTCCATTGGTTCTCCTTTCTATTTGTCATCTTCCGGCTGCACCACATGTCTTCATGCCGCTCTTCAAGAATGGCGTTCTTGTTTGAGCTGCACCGCACGTGCACTCTATCAGGTCTTGCTCTTAGTGACTCTCGCTTTCTCAAATGCGCGCACTTGGAAAGCGTACCACATTCATCAGAGTTCCGAATAGCCAGAACCATCGGTGAGCATGCCTACGAAGAAAGGAAGCAGCGGATAAGCCTGCTGTGTTCTTGACCGTGACAACACGGGAAAACACCGGACGTTTCTGTGGTGTCGGGCTAGTTCTGGCTTTTTTTTCGTTCTTTGGAATTCCGCTCTGAGAAGGCGCTACACAAATGGATACAGAGACATGCCGTGAGAAAATAGGGACTTGCATAGGTTATGCCTGGGTCTCGGCTGTGGCTCTCTCAATCTTCTATAGCCGTATTTCTGGGCGCCGGTCTCTTTGTTATTCGTCAGCGTCTCATACACGTGTCGCCACAGTTTCGTTTCATTGCTCGGTGCTACTTCAAGACATGAATTTTTTTAATGGTGCAGCTAAGTTTGATCTTTGTTAGGTTGTGTTATCCTTGACTGTGTTTTAGGGCTAGAATTTTACACTTAAAGTGTGCCGTGTAACTGCGCCTATTTACTATGGGGACAGCCTTAAATGACTCGTTAAAAACCCATGAGATCCCTTTGCATTCACAGAAAATGAATCAAGTGCGAAATCTGTCTGCTTTTACTTTCTCAGTCGATGTTCTCATTCTACCCAGCCGGTTCATGAGTGTCAGCAAGATTTTGTCTCGGGTGCAAACCCGTCTCGCATCGCTGCTGGGGAAGGGGGAGAGTATTGTTGTAGCTTGGGTGTCGGCAAGTGCTGGTGCAGCTCAAGGAAACCAATGCCCTGCCAACGACCGTCCCCCCCTCCCCAGCATTCAAAAGCTAGCTGCATTTACCGGGATACTGCAATGGCCCTAAAATTGGAGGCACGCTATCTGATTATGTATTGCCTCGGTGTTGAGACCACTTTTGAACAAGCTAGGATGTCATGCGATGACGTAATCATGTGAAGCAACGTATATCTTATTGACGTCACAGTTTTTGGCAATATTTAACGCCATGGAAGGTGCCGTCATTCCATGATAAGTTTTCGCATTACTTGAAGCCACCGCCGCGGGACGCCAATGGTCAATTTTACATTTGGAGAGGCATGTGAGGTTTTTTCCTAAAAATACAAATTTTTCTTTAGTGGCTTTGGCATCCCTTTGTGGCGTGAACAGCAGGGGTGCGAAAAAAATCACGTGATGGCCTTACCATAAGGCATCGTCGTGACATCATAGACCACCAAAACATATGAGGTCATCATGACGGCTCATGGTGGCGCAATGACAAGACATCGTCGCTTTGAACTTCGCTCTATGAAAGGCCCACCGAACACGAAACAAAAACTAGGTGAGATGCTGAAAGTTTGCAATGCGTTCAGTCACGGAATCACTGGCAAATCAAGTCTGGTACAGAACACTTTCGGTAGAATGCGGAAAGCACCCATACATACATAGACTGAAAAAAAACTTCCGCCTTAGGGCATCTTAGCGAATGAGTAAGATACGCCGCGAGCTTTTTTCGCCCTCCTGCAGCATTTATCTTGTTATTGACTGCTTGGCTATTTTCAATCACACCGGCTTGTCGTTCCCGACAAACCTAGAAGCCTTACCTATATCGACTTAGCGCATCTCACTTTAAGGTTCTCTGTATCAGGGCAAAGAGTGCTATTTGTGGTTGTATTATTATTGATACAAAGGCGACGCTCAGCCAGCTTCTTTCAGATTGCCAGGTGACGCACTCTTTTAGCTTTCCCACGCTGAATGGGGCTTCCACCACCGCGTTTAAAACCACAGTCTCATGATCAACAGCCTTGCACAGCAGTGCTTTATGAACTTTTTATGACTTAGACCTTCCATACCCAGATACTGCCTGCTCAATAATTCGATGGGACTACTTGTGCTGCAGGCTTTCTCTATCTGAATACGCCTGTGACCAAGTCTAGTTTTTGTGTCCCTGGTCTGTTTGACAAAGGTGACAGAGACAGCCATGTGTATACGGGAGCTTGGAGGGGCATATTCATCCAACCATCGAATCATCAATTTACCACTTTAAGAACTGTACAGAAACAAAGAAGCTCAAAGAGTTAAATGGAAATTGTGTAAATTATGTCGCAAATTCTCATTCAGTTATATAGTCTTCCCTATTATTAACTCGGGGGTAATGAACTTTAGCGCTCGGAGGTAGAAAAGTGGTAAGTCAATTTCTTACTCATGGTCGAAAAAACAGGTACGTCACAGAGACAGCACGCTTCGTGTCTTTTTTTTTCGAAAAGAAGTATAGGGAAGCTAAATGTGCACAACATTTTCGCTTCATGTAGCGCGAAAGAGCGCTGTGATTACAGATCTCTGCACCCACTCTATATATGGCCGCCTTGATAGCTGGTTATATCTGCTCTCAGAGCCCCAAATTCAAAGTTACTAACACGCATTTGAAAAATACCATCAGTATTCCAATCTACACTGCGTAGTTGAGGTCATAAGGATTTGTTTTTGACAACGATAAGCCGTGCGACATGCTCCTGCATATCGTGCGGAAGCATATTACTAGCGATACTTCTCAACAAAAGGTGCTAATAATTGAGCTGTATGGTCATGATGACCGTAACACAAATGAATAAATCTTCTGCTGCTTGCAAATATGATCAACAAAGCGCCGGAGACCCACTGCGAAAGCTGTATAACGTTTTCGATTCAATGAGTAGATCATACGCTAACTGTAGAACCTACCGTTAGTGTATGAGCGCTCTCTGCGAGGTATATTCAATTGTACACAAACCGAATTGCTCAGACACATGTTTCCATTTTGCTTATGTACAAAGCTTGCGTGTCGGAGCCAGAACATCATCTTTGTGTGCGTGCTTTAAAATTGATTTTGTTCGGCACATCGCCTCAGTTTTTTTATGCGAAGCAGCTTAGGGTCGAGCTCAATCTGCTGTGCGGCGTGACCAACCTTACTGAGCATGCGCGCCCGCTCCCCCTCTCTCGCCTTGCAACGCCAACACAGGTAGCGTCTGCTGGTGAATGTTTTGATGGGAAAAACCGACAGCTCGCGCTGCACAAACGTTCACCGTGCCACCCCGGATATATGGGCACTGAATCTTCACCTCCAGGATGATGCCGGTGGGGGATGTCTCCTGTACGTTGTTGAACAATAAAACTTCGCAGGTTGCGCTTTCACCGGAAGCAGACTGTGGGTCTTTGTGTCCCCACTACTGTCTGTCATTGCTCATTAGCAGCGATTGGCATGTACCAGAAGAAAACATCGGTTCATCGTTGCGTGTTTTGCGCAACGTTTTTTTTTTCCTGCGAAATGCCGCGATCAGTGCCAGCGTCAACGTAACGTCGCCCCGAGTGTAAGCGTTAGCACCCGCTGCTTCGCATCTACTCACGGTTCCCTTTAGAGAAAGATGGTGTATCTCATTTTTTACCTTCAGCAGAACTCATCCTGACCAAATGAGCTTCCGCCAAACATCAAACATCATGAGAGCTTATCTTGTAAAACAGTGCGCACCCATGACCGGGTGGTTTACAGAATCGACTTGATAGCGTTCTGCGGTCCGTTTTAGAAACAATATGCCTCCAGCTTTGTTTGGAAGCGTTTGTTGAAATATGTACTAATTGATCCGCTCTACCTAACGGACGTGACGTTTTTCCAATGGTTATACTTTTCATTCGTTGATAACCAGACTTTAGAGAGCTCTAATTCTTTTCTGAGTGAGGTTTACTACTTAAGCTTAACATGACCAGCGCTTTCGCTCTAATAATCTACGTACATAAACTGAACGCCCCACTTGGTTCACCGAGTACACCATCTAAATCTATACCCCAATTTTCGTTTAATGTACAACAATAGTGAGAAAAGAAGGCTTATACGAAGTTTGTCATCGTTTAAATTTAGGTGGCTTATACACACGAATGTAGCGTTAACAATGTTAAAATAATTGCTAGGAGTCTCTGTGTCTCGTACTCCTACCTATCTTTAATCCGTTCTTAGCTGTAAACAGCTCGGGGGCAATTTTGCACAGTACGAGAAAAAAACTTCTGTAGTACCTCCTGCGGCCAGTATAAATCACTGCCCTGTGTTCTTCGAGGAATGCCACGGAGTCAATCTTTCCCGCCATCAAGTGGGGAGCGCAATCAATCCTGGAATTCCAATAAGTCGTGTCCTCATGGAGGTGGAACGCGGAAAGCTCTGCCATGCTAGGAGTTCAGCACACGCTCAATATTATTGGAGAGAGAAAATTATTTTGGAATGCTGCGCTGTCCCAATTTGCCGACTGAGCATCTATAAAGCCTGAATCTAACACCACTGATCGTGATCGCTATTACCGGTAAAGCGTTTTCCTCAAACTTAATTGCTGCGCGCGTAATTGTACGTCTATCAATGCGGCTATTCGTACACTAATCACGGTGAGTCTGCATGAAGCATCTAAAATTTATTTCCAAGAAGAAGGTCTATATTAAAACGCAAGTTACCACTGGATAGGGCTGAATACTGAAATGTGGAAGTGGGGTGCGATTGCACTGAAAGCTCAGCAAGGTTTCTCAACTGCTCATCCTCTCCTAGTAGTTTATCATTGTTAAAGCAAAGGCTACTGGTCTATAGTGAGTTAACAAGCCGATATGAAGGCTTAGATATAATAAACTTTGACCGAAAACGCGGAAGTGCTTACTAGGGTAAAACTATTTCGTAAAAAAATTATGAGTTTGCTCTTGGCATCGCTCCCATACTGACAAACTGCTGATAGAAAATCCGTGTGTTTATCCCGGCCTGATTATTCTCGATGTAGGATGAATTGAATGCCAGGCGTTCAAAATGAACCCGTAAAGTTAGAGGCCCGTGTACCATGCGATGTGAGCAAAGATAACTAACACCAGATTGCCTAAAAATTTCCGGTGTCCTGGGCTACGGGGCCCGAAAAAATCGTATCATAGTTATGGCAAGTGAAGCCTCGTGAACGTTTTTATAGAGGCGCTGAAAAAATCCTTAGATGCCTCATCAAAGACGAACATTCACCGCTGTCATACGTTGGCATCTCTAGTCGGGATCGACAGAAGTGAGGCGAAAAATAAAACATCGAGTGCTAACGTCACCACATGACGTCGTCAAAATTTTCAGATCACTGAAATTTCTGACGTAACATTGACATCCTGTGCGTAACGTCAAATAAAGGCGTCATCACGTGCGATCGCTGCCTGGTGTCCCGATAACCGAGACAGTGCAGGACAGTGGTGTTTAGTGCTACGATGTAGAATTACTGTTCCACCGCTTATGCTGTCCAAGTTCCCCCCACATTTTTCTACAAAATAGCGGTAGTAAACTCGTGGGCCTCCTAACATACACAACATAACTGCCAGTGCTTGACGTGTTTGCGACTATTACAATTGTGCCAAACGCCAGCGCTTTCACACAACAAAAACATGATGTTCATAGGGTATGTGCTTTATTTCACAGAGTGGGCTTTGAGTTCAACCCCGAGAATGAAATACAAATCCTTCCATATAATTATGACAAACAAATATTAAGGGCCATGCCTGTATGCTGCAGGCATCAAAAGCAATTGCAGAAGCCCAAGGCATTCTGCGTCTGCTCTGTATAACTCATAGGTGAAGTTAACTATTCATTCGTGAGTCTAAATGCAAAAAAAAAATCGTTCACTGCATGGTGGCACAGTAACAAAGCGTTGACTAAAAATATAAATAGGATGACTTTCGTTGGCCTATGGTTATAGCTGAGTGCATAAGAGGTGATGTGGGTTTTTTAAAAGTTGTTTTTAACAAGCTATTCACCAGTGCCACAGTTGTAAGCCAGTGGAATATGCGCATTGTATAATGAGCATTTGCGCAGAAGTCTATTTAAACGACACCCGAGGACAGTGTCTTATACGTGAAATTCACGCCTTCAAACATACCACCCTGTGTACTGACACTTTTGTTTCGGCTATGCAAACGGCTTATTAATTTCTGGTTCTCCAATTATTGAGAATACGCTCTTGAGTTTATCAACTCATTGGACATGATAACCAAAATACAGGCCCAGGAGAATCGAAGACACTCTACGTGCCATTATTTCTGTCTCCCTGCCTTTTTTTTCATTTTTCTTTTGTAAGTGAGTAAGACTGTGTTATAAATACTTTCTTACTAAGCCACTTTGGGCCAAAAAAAGAAAACTCATTTTTATTCGTGAAAATGTTTAAAAAATCACGAAATATTTAAGGCTTCTCCAGAAATGAATGTTTTGGCGTCGTTTCAATATCTGCCGAAAAGATCCAGTGCCGCCTTCATTCTATAGCAATCTACTGTCCTACGTAAATTTCAGCATAGAATATGCAAAGCGAAAAGCACATAATTTTCAGGTTGAGGCAAACGAGGATTGGATAAAGAAGTTAAATTAGTGACACCTGCGAGAGAGATAATGTTATACAAATCGTAAAACTACCATGCTATGCAATATGTTTAAAAATCACAAATAGTTTGACAGTTACCTGAAAACTTCAATTATTCGTGCTATTAAAAAATGCTAATTACTTTACGTTGCTCTGTGCGTGAATTTTTCAGCTGACTGAAAATCTCGTAACTAAAGGGAGTTTTATAAACTTACTCGCTGTACTCTTATTGCTGCTTCAGAAATATATATATATGGCAATCAGTATCAGTGGTTTACAGAGAGGTGTGAAAAACGTCAAATGGAAGAGTAGAAGGGTTCTGGAACGAAGATTTACACGAAGTTTTGAAGCACTTGCGCTCGCCGATATTTTCTAACTTCCTATGCTCCCACTACGTGGCCTAAAGGGTACAGTATCGCGTGTGCGTTTTTTAGTGGGGGAATGGCTTTAAACTATCAAACTAGTATGAAGCCCCGCCACGGTGGTCTAGTGGCTAAGGTACTCGGCTGCAGACCCGCAGGGCGCGGGTTCGAATCCCGGCTGCAGCGGCTGCATTTCCGATGGAGGCGGAAATGTTGTAGGCCCGTGTGCTCAGATTTGGGTGCACGTTAAAGAACCCCAGGTGGTCTAAATTCCCGGAGCCCTCCACTACGGCGTCTCTCAAAAACATATAGTGGTTTTGGGACGTTAAACCCTATATATCAATCAATCAAACTAGTATGAAATCCCATGTTCTAATATCCGAAGACAGTGTACGGTTACGCCACGCAATATTACGGAAATATTTCATGTTGTAATGTGAAACACGCGTGTTTGTAAAGCATGAAAGTTACTTTCACTGCATTTACAAACAGGAATTTTTTTCAGTGTATTCGCAAGCAGAGGCGTGGCTGTGGCTTCGGTGGAATGCCTCGGCTTTTGGCATGGATCTTGGCTCTCAACCCCGGAATGTTTTTCATCCAAGAATTCGACTAAAATGCCAGTAAAATATCTGAACGTTTCACTCGAGTCATACAAAAGTAGTGATGACAACTGGAAACACTAAACAAGAGAAATGAAAGAGAAATGAATAGGTGAAAAGCAACTCATCTATCCATGATTGCTAGGGCTACTGTATATATGCAGTTGGTTTTTTGTGTCTAAGTTGTGGTACGTGTTTCACGTGCTGTACTGTTGACGGGTAAATTTTCGAAAATTGCATGTGGTCTTGGCAATACTTGTCTGGGGGTCTAACTGAGAAAGGTGCAGTTACACAAATTTGTTTAGACGGGTAAAGAGTGGAGGCCTTGGGCTTGCACTTCTGTTTGTTAGGCAGTCAGTAAATAGTTTTTTTTCGTGAGACAAAATAGCATTTCCTGCTAACAGTGTATCAAATAAAACTAGGTAGACTGTTGCTTGAGTTTGTTTTGAGCCCTCAAGTTAGATCACGGGCTGTGCAAGACTACATCAAGGCAGTAGTAACCAGCCTGTGGTGTTTTGTAGGTCCATTTTTTGAATAACTACTTGTGGTGTGTTGGAAAGAAAAAAAGAAATCTTTACGAAGATTTATGTGACACTGAGCTCTCCATACCACTGTAAAAAGCACTATATACAGCACGTGAAGGTCAGAATGTACTAAAGAAAGTAAAAAAAAAGCAGTTAGCTCCAAATTCGAAACCGTTTTTAATTACACACCAGAAGACTTATTGTAAGAACGTTGCTAGACGGGCGTGCTTTTTAAATGCTATGAGGATCTGACTGTCTAATCGGTCACAAAGCGGTAACAACTGACCAAGTTAAGGCATACCAAATCCGCTATTCTTATTCATTACTTTGATTTCTTTAGTTGCCAGGTGGTGGAAACTGAGGCAATCTGAAGTAACTAGAGGCCACTAGACAGAGTAAAATACGCTTGATATGGTCGAATTTCATCGTCGGGGCAGGGACGCTACGCTAAACGTCAAGGTGCGTGCATCTAGGCTAATATGCTCCGTGGCGGACCTGCATTAATGCACAGCCCTCCAATGATTTTTAGAACGTTTAAAGGAATTGTAACTACCCCAGAATATCGCAATAAAAACAGTGAGAAAAATTAGATAGAAAAAGAGGACAACACATACCATGCTGCCTGCATCTGAGCCTTAGTGGCGTTTTCGCATGGTTTGCATCGAAGTAACATGGGCAAAAAAAAAAACTTCAAAACACCATTCTGCCCGTCCATGAACACTCATTGAAATTTCATGTTGCAGAGAACCCAAATCGTAAGGAAAATCTGATTTAACAATGATCTTTCGTTGTCGTTGCCTCTTCGTATGACTTGTTGAAATGAACGTGCCACGAAACGCTCAATTAGAGGTGCATGTTGTTAGGCGGCGAATTTATCAAAACGTGGCGGTTTTCTCGCCAGGCAAGTAAAAGATGTGGCTAAAGGCAAGCTGAATTCACTACGTCCCCTAACAAATAAAGGGCTGCTGTGAATGACTCAGATGTAAACTGAATAATTTCTTTTTTTTTATAAATTTATAAGAACAATTACTAAATTGTCCAAGGAGATACGGCAAAAGGTAAACATTGACTGACGGGGCTGTGCCACCCATACAGCAGCATCAGCAGAAAAAGACATTCACAAATATAAAAGGGTACATGAAAATCAAGTACTACACCTCTGATTAATATGGCACAGTCGTATAGAAATGGAAAATAGAAGAAAACATAAGTAGAATTTCAAAAAAATGCACGCACAACTCCCGAACAAAAAAAGGAAATCGCATTATACTCAGCTACACACACACACACACACAAAATTAGGAACAGCTTGTAGGGCTCATAATCCACATGTGGGAAGAAAAAAAGAAAGATCAACACAATACATAACATTCATACAGAACCATAGTATTCTTTTATTTGCATTAGTCCTATAAAAATAATAATTCTTTTATTGTTTTTTGATACGCTTGCTTCATAATTCCGGATTTGAGATCTATGGTAAACGTATAGTCATTGAGGAGGTTAGGAATTCGAACAGCAGGTTTTTGTTCCCCGTAATTTGTTCTGCTATGTAGTATAAATAAAGAACAAATTCTGAATTTGTAGCCCGTCGTTTTCACACTGTACTTACTCTGAAAGGAATGTTTGGAAGGAATAATGAACAGAATACATGTTAGCTGCGAAGCCGTTAAACCTTAAGGAAAGTGTTCGTTCATGCGCAAAAAAAATGGCCCCGTATCTGCATGTAATCTGCAGATATCGTCGAAAGACGATAGTCTTGCGTGTGGAGAGAGTGAAGAAAACACTTATTCGATGTTCTGCGCAAGAAAATCGGTGAATGGTATTCCAGAGGCGCTGCGTTATAGTGCCTCGAGTGTGCAGCGGAGGCGAACGAGCGCATCAAGTCACGTCACACGTGAGACATAAGCGCCATCTGGCATTCTTTTTTTAATAACAAACGCATGGCCATGAGACGGGCGCGCGCGCCCATCTCAGAGGTGATAAGATGTAGAGCGTAAGACGACGGGTAGGTGCCACCACCGTGTCGTCTTAGCAAAGCATTGGAAACACTCGCTTCTTCGTGCAAACGTTGCATATTTAGCGCAGCGTGATAAGCGCTACAGTCTTTAAAATTACTTATGTATGCCTTTTCTAGTAAAAGATGAACATGCAGAATATATATGTTCTTATCGTGCCTCAGATATGCGCAATAGTTGCTTTTTAATTGGCAACTGCACACGTATGAACGCTGATCCTTGAGCAACATTGTGGGCGCTGCGGAAGGGGTCGGGCGTTCGCGGTATCGGCTGGTGCTGTTTTTAGTAACCGGTTTGCGGTAATGGTGGACAAACAGACAAACATACATACATACATACAGACAGACAGACAGACAGACAGACAGACAGACAGATCAAAATTTTTGCGTGGAAGGTCCCCATGAAAGACTCTTGAGTTTAAAAAAGGCTTCCGCATCTCACCCAGCCACAACCAAGCCACAGCATGGCTCCACTCGGTTTTAACTTTGCCTAGCCGTGCATGTGCCAAGCAGGAGAACCCTCCAAGTCACGCCCACCGATAACGACGGCCCACGAAGCCACTGTGCTTAGTTGGTCCAGCGTTGCCCGATCGAAGTATGAGCGACCTAATGCTCGCGATTATATCGGGGGTGTTAATTCGGGTTTCCGCGGAGATCTTTAGTGCAGAATTCGGAGCTCTTTCAAAGTCTGTGAAGAGTGGTCATTCGACACTAAGTTGAGTTTTCAGTTGAATTTGAGTATATTTGCCCACGTGACAAGTTCATGAAATCTTCAGCTGTGCTCAACATGAAAACTCCAGCTGTGACCTACATGAAAACTGCAGTTGTGATCTATATTTACACTCTATCTCTACTCTTACTTCACTCATTCTACGCTAAGAAAAGACCTAACATCAGCCAGAAATGCCATATTAAGCCGGTAATTCGACTATCATCACTAGTAATGTTTTACAAGGCTAGTATAAACTTCATATTTTTCCGCGACTAGTGTGATGGGAATAACTACCATCTCAAGTCATTCAGAATAAACCTACGGTTCTTTGACAAGCATCATTGTTTATGTTGATGACAAACTGACTTGAAGGCAGTCCCTCCGCGTGGCACTGCCATGTCTCTGATTTGATTGTTATGTGGGGTTTAGCTGTTATGTGGGGTTTAGACGGGCTTGGTGGCTACGCCACGGAACAGTCATCTTACCCGCTCCTGTTTGCCATGCAGGTGTGCGTGATTCTTGCCATTCACGCACTTGCCTCCGCCTCACTGGGCCCAGTGCCCCGCAGACAAGCAGCCTGCGAGCCTTTGTGGCTCGATATCAGCGCGGATACGCTCACCCGATGCGGCTTCAACATCGATGCGCTGGCCTGTCAAGCGGCGCCCCCACGCGAGGAACTATGGATACGGCAGCCACTGGTAGCCCTATCGTCATCAGCATCACCAACAGCTATAAAACTGGAGCATCCCCACGTGGCATGCTGTGGGCTCGGTGGCTACGCCACAAAACAGTCATCTAACCCGCCCCTGTTTGCCATGCAGGTTGGTAGAAAAAGCTCTTTGTTTTCAAAAAAAAATCAAGTAATTACTGTCTCGTCCAGCTGCCGAGCTCGCAGCACTCTGGATGCCTTGCTTTTGAATGTATCGATGCCATTCCCTGTTTATTACTGCTACTCTCAGGGGACATAGAAACCAATCCAGCGCCTACTGACCCTGTAATTCTGGCTGAGCTGAAAAAAAAATAACTACCGGGCAGTCTGCACTCTTTTCCGAAGTGCAAGACTTAAAAGTACAGCTGCATACTACGGAAAAAACTATTCGTAGCCTAAGTGATAGAATAACACAGTTGGAGGAGCACTACAAATCCCTTTCATCTGTGCGATCAGAACTAGTGACATTGCAGGCCAGTACGGCTGCCACCAGCCGTCACATTGAAACCTTCGAGGCTCGGTTTTGGGACGATGAAAATCGCTCGCGACGCAACAACCTGCTATTCCACGGACTTCCAGATACTAACCACTCTGAAACCTTCTTGGAATCGGAAGGATTAATTGTGAACCTCTGCAGTGAGCACTTAAATATAAAAATTGATCCGAAGGAAATTGAAAGGGCACATCGGCTCGGCCGCTACAAGGCTGGCCTGCAGCGTCCTATCATAGTAAGATTTACATGTTTTAAAACTAAAGAAACGATCTTGTCTAACGGCAAAAAACTGAAAGGTACAACTTACGCAATCAGGCAGGACTTCTCACGCTCGGTTCAAAATGCACGAAAACACCTAATAGCCTTCGCTAGAAACAAGTCAACCGCTTTTTCATGCCCTTACAAAACGTTGTTTCTTGGTTCAAAGAAGTATGCCTTCGATGATGTATCGCAAAAAGTCAAAGAAATCCTATAGCAAACCAGGCAGCATCGCCAACTGCCACACCGCCCCTGTAATGACGCCCGAGCAAATATCACTACTTCTGTGGTCCACACTAACGTGCGCAGCTTCCTTTCAAAACGCGAGGAAATATGTAGTTTTGTCTCATAATCTAGCAGCAATATTGTCGTGCTCTCCGAAACGTGGCTTTCTGGTGACGTCACAGACGACGAAACTCTGACCGATCTTCCGAACTTCAACGTTCTTCGTAACGATCGTAAGGGCGCCCGTGGGGGAGGTGTTCTGATCGCCACTAGTGGGCTACTTTCGTGCTCAGTCATTGACATTGCGACTGACATAGAAATCCTATGGCTTCTCATTCGTTCTACACCACTAACATTGCTACTTGGAGTGTGCTACCGGCCCCCGCAAAGCAACCCAGACTTTCCACAGAAGTTTAACCACATATAGAATCATCTCCTTTTGAAACACCCCAACGCGCGCGTCCTAATTTTCGGCGACTCTAACTATCCCCACATTGATTGGCAACATCAGGCAGCTTTGTCAGGAACAAGCGCAGAAGCAAAAGAATTCTTCATGTCTGTCTAAACTTGAACCTCACAGAGCTGGTGTTGGAGCCAACCCGCGTGACAAATAGTTCAGCGAACATACTGGACTTGATATTAACAACACATTCCGAAACGCTATCTTCGCTTACATACTTGCGCGAAATCAGCGACCATAAGGTTATACACTCAGTCTTCAATTTCAGTCACTCGCCCAGCCAGATTCAATCGAAGACTATCAGTCTGTATGATAAAGGGAATTACGAGGCAATCAACAACAAACTTCAAGGCTTTTTACCAGACTTTGATGCTCGCCTTTCAAGCGGAACAGTCGAAGACAACTGGACAATCTTACAGAAACATTTCGCACGTCTTCCCAGAAACTATGGTTCTCAAAAACCTCGAAAAAACTAGAAAAAACAAAACAACGGTTATTTCGCGCTGCCAAGCTGAAACACAGTGCTCACAATTGGGAAAAATACTATGCGGCTGAAAAAGCATACTTGCTCGCCTTACGCAGCGCCAGGCACTCGTTTTTTCACACGGATTTACCCAAGATACTTACTACTAGCCCCAGAAAGTTTTGGAAAAAATTAATCCACAGGAAACTCGCAGCATTACACTGAAAAATGAAGTGGGCGATGATATTGGTAATTTTGAGAGCACCGAGCTATTCAATACTGCTTTTTCATCTGTGTTTACCCACGAAGCCCCTATACCATTCCCTGTGTTACCAATTCGTGTACCGTCTTCTATGTCACGTAAAACATTTATGCCAGACAGTATAATATCTGTCATTGAAAAAGTGAAACTGTCTTCCTCAGCAGGTGTGGACGGAATCAATTCCAAAATTCTTAAAAACACTAAAAATATTTCTTCAGTAATTCTGTCGCTGATATTCTCACAGTCACTTCACACCGGCCACTTACCAGCCGACTCGAGGATGGGGAAGGTCACTCCGGTCTTCAAATCAGGTAACAAAAACAGCCCTCTAAACTATCGCCCCATTTCTTTAACAAGCGTACCCTGTAAAATCATGGAGCACGTCATCTTTTCCCAAATCATTCATTTTCTTGACGGCAATAACTTCTTCCACCCCGCACAGCATGGTTTTCGCAAAGGTTACTCTTGCGAAACCCAATTAGCCCTCTTTGTTCAAAATTTGCATGCCAATCTTGACATATATCTGCCGACGGATGCCATATTTTTAGATTTCTCGAAAGCGTTCGATACGGTACCCCATAAGCGGCTCTTATGAAACTTAGATCTTTAAATATACATCATGACATAGTAACCTGGATTGAGGAATTTCTAACCAACCGCTCGCAGTTTGTCTCCATCGATGAAGTACACTCTTGTCCCGTTCCAGTAGCGTCAGGTGTCCCCCAAGGCTCCGTACTCAGGCCCCTTCTCTTCCTGATTTACATAAACGACCTAGCTTCATGTGTCTCCTCTTGTATCCGTTTGTTCGCCGACGACTGCGTAATATATCAACCAATTACCAACCCCACTGATCAAGCCGCTGTCCAAGATGACCTAAACCACGTGCAAGAATGGTGTGACCTGTGGCTCATGAAACTTAATCCCAACAAATGGCCCCGCCGCGGTGGTCTAGTGGCTAAGGTACTCGGCTGCTGACCCGCAGGGCGCGGGTTCGAATCCCGGCTGCGGCGGCTGCATTTCCGATGGAGGCGGAAATGTTGTAGGCCCGTGTGCTCAGATTTGGGTGCACGTTAAAGAACCCCAGGTGGTCTAAATTTCCGGAGCCCTCCACTACGTCGTCTCTCATAATCATATAGTGGTTTTGGGACGTTAAACCCCACATATCAATCATCAATCAATCCCAACAAATGCAAGATCGTTTCATTTCCCCGCTGCCACAACCCCTTTCTGTTCCCTTATGTAATTTCTAGCGTTACCCTCGAACACGTGCAGTAAAACAAGTATCTCGGTGTCACCATATGTCACCATATCTAAACTAGTGCACGCATATTACTAACATTATATCATCAGCGAACAAATCTCTGGGTTTCCTGAAACTTCAACTCCGGCATGTACCTAAACCTGTCAAGCTACAGGCCAACAAGTCCCTCATCCGAGCCAAATTGGAATACGCATCCGCAGTCTGGAGCCCACACCAAGGTTATCTGATCGACTCACTCGAGGCAGTTCAAAACCGTGCCATCAGGTTCATTCATTCTTCGTACTCCTAAAATACAAGCGTAACATCGCTTAAAAAAAGAATCGGCTATTTTAAACCTTGACATTCGCCGCCGCATCTCTAGTCTCAGCCTTTTCATAAGTTTTTTACAGCACCCTTCGTCATCCCTACATCGCCCCACCGGCCCACATATCTCACCGCACGTGTCATTCGCTTCAAGTTGCCCGGCTGAGGATTAAGACGACCATCTTTTCTATGTCCTTCTTTGTTCGGACAGAAAAAGACTGGAATGACCTTCCTCATGATGTCGTCACCACTGAATGCTCATCATCATTTCTTAGACGAATATGTGTTCACTTTTTGTGATAAAAACTTGTGGCAACAAAAAATAAATAATATAACCCACCCCTTATGTAATACCCCCTCGAGGGGTCTTTAAGGAAAATAAAGTTATGTTATGTTATGTCACGGCCATGTCTCTGATTTGATTGTTATGTGGGGTTTAGCGTCCCGAAACCACCATATGATTATGAGAGATGCCGTAGTGGAGGACTCCGAAAATTTTGACCACCTGGGGTTATTTAACAAGCTCCCAAATCTGAATGCACGGGCATACAAAATTTTCGCCTCCATCAGAAATGCCACCGCCGCAACAGGGATTCGATCCCGTGACCTGCGGGTCAGCAGCCGCGTACCTTAGCCAGTCAAGTAGGCCACCGCGGCGGGGCCTGTCATCTCTGTACTTGCGCGTATTTACACAGGGAATGATTGCTGAAATCGCAGTCTTTTGCAAGGACAAGTATGAAAGCAGGCTAGGAAAGAGCACCAAATAGTTGTTTTGTTTTAGGTAGCCAACTCAGCCGACTTTAAGCCTCGCAACACAAACAATGATATCGCAAACACACGATGGTGTTGTCGCATTCGCTTTGCTGAAACTGATTCCTTGAACTCACGTTTTTTTTGTTTCCTATAAAATCCCTAATATTCTAGTTTGATACTTTATTAGGCAAAAAACAAGAACCTATGTTCGCGTGGCCCGTTCTGATTTTAATGTGCTCTGGCAGACTCCAATGTTTGCAATGCGACAATGTTTCTGCGCAGTTCGCTGATGAGGTAAACAGCGAGTGTGGATGTCAAAGGCAGCTCATCTGTAATCACGAATAATAATAAAAAAGCTTCAGGATTACCTTCTATTCGAGTTCACTGTGCAAACTTTTGCATTTGGCGGCGTCGCGCAGTAATGTTGACACCTGGAGATCATATTTGAGGCGGACGCCCTCTAAAGCAAATGTCAATAAAGCCGCCGTTTGTACTAAACAAGACTGGATGTCTTGATTCGTCACAAAAGTTCTTGCAATATTTTCTAGCAAGAACTACGTTTTGGATAAGTTAGAGTTGTTCAAATGCAGCACATATCGGTTGAATAAACGGTTTTAAGCATTCAATAAACTCATCAGGAAAAATATGGCTAAAGGCTCATCTGGTGAAACACGTTTCATTGGATAGGTGAAGCCGATAATTCCCAGGATATGTTTGCATGAGTGAAATGATGTTAGCGCTGTAGCCTTGTCCATGGATTGAATGCCTTGAAAAGTGCTCTTGGTCGTTTCATTCCATCAAGTTTCAGCCACCTCTAGTTTTTTTTTTTGGCATTATTTAAATAAGTGCCCAGTGTCTTCATTTAGTGTGTATTGTATTTCAAATATGCAGTGTTAGAAAGAACGAAACATATCTTGCCGCAGCGCTAACTGGAATTGTACTCGTGGGTGAGGTTGCTTGCCTCGCGTTGCTTAGCGCCGCAACATAAGCATGGCTCGCTGGCTGGTTTCGACGCTGATTGGATGAGATGATACTTTGCAGAAGCAATGACGCTCGGTTTCGACTCCAAGACAAAACAGCATACCGGCCTACAGCATTTTCACCTCCACCGAAAATGCATCCGCTGCTTCCATTATTCAACAGCCGAGAAATTTCAGCCACTAAACCACCGCGGCGGGACACCCCTAGAAATACCTGTGGAATGTAAACACGCCAGCAGAAATGAAACATTCGTTTTGTCTGAGACCATATTCGTTTAGTGACGATTGTTGACGCAGTGCTAGTTTAATGAATGTGGCTCAGCTTATTTGAAACTGTTGGAGTATCTGGCCTGTTCTCTATTATGAAATAAAAAACTGCTATGATGAGTTAACGTGACAATAAAAAATAGGCCCATTTTGATCGAACTGTTTTGAAGTTAGAGATACTTAGGCACTTTTTACGCT